>APFE030163597.1:0-43572 GCA_000404065.3 Pinus taeda
CAAGGCTGCTTATATCCATATTCCATCTCTCCTTCTGAATTTGGTGTGTAATTTGGTGTGTGAGCTGTTGCAAGGGTCCATCATCCACAGTGGTGCACAACATTCGCAATCTCTGGGTAGAATTGGTTCTGTGTTGCTCACAGGATGCCATGTGAGCGGCAGCGTGGTGCTTGCATACGGGGAGGCTCCAGAGGAGGTGCCAGAGGGCGGGCATCATCGCCACGCTCCTCAGCATCCGAGGAGGAAATCCGCTCTCCCGGAGCTCGCCGAGCGCGCGGACGAGGAAGGGGAAGAGGAAGAGCCAGGGTGTGTCCATTCGGGAGGCATCTGGCAACCCGCTTCCGAATCCCGTGTCGGCTGGACAATGCGGTATACTTTGTCTCAGTACGAATTGAGAAATGCGACCATGCTGCCCGACCAGAAGCCCATGCAGCACCACGGCCACCCTCGCCTGTTCCGGGTCAGCGACTACAACCTCTGGAAGCCATGGGTGCGGTGGCGGGAGAACGAGCCGGACCAAGCGAGCCTGAGAGAGAAGACGCGCCATACACAGACACGAGCGCTTCAGACTCAGACTCCTATGGATGCACAGTGGAAGAGGAGCAACCAGGTGCATTCATCAGTCCAGCGGTGGAGGAGCCACCAAACCCATGCACCTAGGCAAGCGGCTCGGTCGTTCGGGGTGGTATGGTTCCTCTGGGTTCAGTTTTTGGTCGTTATTGTAGCTTCAATAGTCAGTAATGAGAGTCAATCTGCGTCTGTAATTTCAATTTTAAAGTTGCTTATAAAGCCTGTGTCTATAATGTCAATTTTAAAGTCTGCGTTGGCAATGTCAAGCTATGTCGGTCATGTCGGGGTCTGTACGCTCCTCTCTCACTATGGCAAGGAGTGGAAGGTTAAGTTTTGGCTGGTTCTAGTCTGGGGTTCAGTTATGGATGGTTCTAGTCAGCGGACAGTTTCATAGTTCCATTTTTCTCAGGCTCAGTATAGGTCTCAGAATGTTAAAATGCTCAAGGAGCCAACTCAGGGTGGCGAATGTAACTCACTGTAACTTTTTTGTAATATAATAGAATTAGTCTGATTTACAAAAAAAATAAATTATATATTTAGTTAATATTATTATTATTGGTTTAAGTCGATATTTAAAAAATAATATTTCATTATTATTATTATTATTATTTAATAAATATAAAAATATTCATTAATTTAGAAAAATAATAATAATAATTTAATCTAGACTCTAGAATTTTATGTATATTATTTATTAGGTATATTCATTATTTTATTTTAATATTTATTTAATTAAATATATTAATTATTCTTATTTTAATGATTGATATCTTTTTCATATTTAATTTAAAATGTAAATTTTTTTAAAATAAATTTCTATTTTATTATTGTATTATATTAATATTTGATATATAAGAATTTAAATTAATTAAAGCTTAATAATCTACATAAATATTTTCAATATAATTTTTTATTACTTAAATTAATTTTTTAAATTTTTATAATCGGTTAAAAGAATTAATCCATTTTTAATTATTTCTTTATTTGATTTGAATTTTACTTATTTTAAATAATTTATTGTATTATATTATAATTGCATATTAATATATTAAATTTTAATTAACCTATCATTAAAAATAATATTTAAAAAAATTTTTTTTTTAAAGGGAAAGGGGAAATGTTTTAATTATCATCATCATCCATTCATATATATTATATATATATATAATATATTATATATATTAATTAAACAAATATATATATTTTTATTAAATTAATTAATCTTTAATTCTGTAATTTATTAATTATTAAAAAAAATGATTTTATAATTTATTAACTATTAAAAAATTGATTGTTTTATTAATATCTAATAATTTTAATTTTAACCCCAACCGAGGTGCAATAGGATAGGATATCCCCACACGAATCATTGACATGTGTAAGAGGATGGAGGACAGGGCAGGTGGGCGACCCACCCAACGACCCCACATGATCATGGTGATAAAAACCTAGAGAGGATAGCCATAAGTGGCAGCTGCATTGGGAAGACAAACAACAAAGGTAGGATGAATACAAGCGGGAAAGGTGGTGAGGGTTGTCATTGTTTGCATGCACGGTCTGTGGAGGAGCTTGCCTACAGGAGTCGAGACTGGTAGTAGGGTGGTCAAATTCACCTGCAAAAGGAGAGATTGACGCCAACAGTGCTTCAGCTAGACAGGGACATTGTGCATATTTCAGGCCCTCCTTGTTCTAGATATGGAGCCTATGCTGTAAGAAAGGAGGTTGGATTGGCAAAGGTTGGTGATCGTTCCGCATGTTTCTGGTAGAATTTAGCTCAATTCACTGTTGTTGATGTCCAACATTTTAATTTTAGTGTTATATGGCAAATTGTTGGCTCAAAGGGGCATGCATGGATGGTTTGGGTCTTCTCTTAGCACTGGGGTTGTAAATTGTGCCCCTGCATTCATCAAACCCAGGTGCTTGGAACCTGGACGGGACAGAGGCAGTTCTGAGAGCCTACAGTTGCTCGAAAAATTTATGGGCCAGAGACAGATGAATGGGGAGTCTAGGGTTCATATTACCTGTATGTTTGTTCAGTCTATTATTGTCTAGTCTTCGAGTAATCTTCTAGTCCAATAGGTTAGGAATGGGGAGTCGCCGCCCTCTAAAATCGGTGTGTCTAACCAGTCGGCCATTGTTTGATCTCTTGACAAGCCTTTGGCCTAGAAGGGCATGAAAGGGGATTCGGGCGACCCTAATACCCGTGCGACTGTCAATTCTCCAATTGTGTGGTTAAATTCTTGGATCTAGAGGCCTGGCTGGGTTAGGGATAGAATGAAAATTCAAAGGGAGGGAATGCAATCAAACGCATGCACACCCTTTAACAACCTGCTTTTCAATCCCATCAAGGTTGGGTTCTCTAGAAATTTTATGGTCCATAGAGGCATGAATGGTGAGCCGAGGTCACCAAGCATTAGCGGGTCTGTCAATTCAGTTAGGATCTGCTTTGTCACATGTATCCCAATACCTAAGTGTCCCAACACCTATGAGTCTATCAATTCGGTCACGACGGGGTTTAATCCATGGAGCCAGAGGTCTGGCTCCACCGAAGGGAGAACAGTGAGCCAGAGGGAGGGAATTCACCTAAGTTTGGGTACAGAGAGGATATAGGCAACTGGTGAAGGGGTTGGGGGGAATTTGGTTTCACACAGTAACTGTGTTCCACAAGGAATGGATGGATGGAAACACTCGCATTTGGTTTGGTTTTAACTTTTTTGCATACATTACTCTTTCAAGTCTGTCTAATCTTCTCCTCCCTCCGATTCCATCACTTCTGCTCCAGGACAAGGCAAGAACCTAGGAGCTCCTGTGGTTGAAGGAAACTTTGATCGAAGGCAACATGGTGAAGGAAAAATCGGAGCCGTGGAAAAGAGGTTGCCACTGCAACTCTAAACATAACAACAATAACAGGAAAATGTCATTGGCCTCGACCAGCAAGATCCAACGGAAGAGGGGCAGGAAAACAGGGGAGGAAAATTATGAAAAAACTCCTGCATGCCTATAGTGGGGGAACTCCAGAACAGGTCAAGTCCCTAATTTCGTCATGGGAGGCAGAATTGAACGCAAAGGCTACAGAAGAGTCGCTTCTAGTGAAGGATTGGGAACCCATGATTTTGAGCCTGGGACACACCCGAGGTAGGAAAACTCTCTTCAAACAGATAGTCCAACTCTAATGGGTTATGAAGAACTTATTGGCAAAATCAATGATAGGTACCAGGAATTTGGAGGATCCGTCGCAAACCCAGCAAGAGGGGCCTAGCTTAAACTATATTCATCGAAATACCTAAGCAATAAAGATGCATGAGTACCACAAGAATGTCTGCTTAGGTTGCACGGAAAAACAAATTCAAAGCCTGCTCCAGAATGAAATGCCAGGGTCGAGTGCTAAGGACCTGGCTCCCATAGAATCGTTAGATGACTAGATGTTGAGAAGTTATGCAGTTATAACTTTATTTTGTTGTTTTGTTACAATGATCTGGTCAGATAACATTTACATGGACAATAGTATGTTTAAACATATAGTAGACACACTAGCTTATTTCGCCTGGATGGACATGCTCAAACTGTTTAAGTTTTGGATGGCATATGATGTTGATTGGTGGCCAATAGACTTGGTTTCCCTCGGGAAAGTTGAGGCCACTGGACATAATTTTGTTTCCTGCCTTATATATGATTAATAGAAAAGAAAGGTACTGCCAAGCTTACACAAAATAAATAAATAAAAATAAAAAATAAAAAATAAAATTAAGTTTAGCCTTGATAGTTAGTTTTGTTGGTCAAGTCATTGTTGTTAAAGCAACTCTAATATTGAGAGGTCATGGGTTTGATTCTCTCGACACAAGATCCATGGTTGAGTCAAGAGGGAGTGATATAATATTTTGTGAATATACGAGTCATTAGTCTTGAGGAACATGAAAACACATTGGGAAAAAATCTAATAATCTCAATAGACGTCGTGAATGACATAGGGAAAAAAATATCTAATAATATAAATATAATATTTATTTCACATAAACTATTACTGTGATCCACAAACATGGAAAAAAAATTAATAATTTCAATTTAATATTAATTTTAAACTATAAATTTTAAATTTCATAATACAATATTTATTTATTTTTATTTATTTATTATAACATTAATTTTTGAAATTGAAAAAATGTAAGTGGTGGCAAGAGGGGAGGGGTGCTCTATGGCCTTGAGGAAGTTAAAGTTGTAGTATTCATGGGGCTTAGGATATATGATAAACAACCAAGCTTAAGCTTATGCCCTTTATGAGGGGGTTCAATTAGCCAAAGAAAACCAAATAGCTTATCTCATTGTTTTGAGAGACTTCCCCCTTATTTAGCATTTGGTGGAGGGCTCCTCTTGGAGGGATAAAACATTAGAAAGGATTATGAAAAGAACTAGGAAGGGTTCTCTTCTATAACCTATTTCCATGTTCTTTGTGATCCCAATAAAGATGCAAACTTATCTGGAAAATAAAAGAGTAAATTCAGATTAGGATATTTAAAAGTCAATGGTAGAATCAAACCCTCTCATATTCCTCAGATCTAAATGGATTGGCATTGCACAATTGTGAAGAATTGTATTATCAATCGGTGACAGTATGACAAGAATTTTGTTTTTTGGTGGGTTATTTTTGTCATATATATATATATATATATATATATATATATATATATATAATATATATAATATATATATATATAGAAGAGAGA
This sequence comes from Pinus taeda, assembly GCA_000404065.3. Lineage (NCBI taxonomy): Eukaryota > Viridiplantae > Streptophyta > Pinopsida > Pinales > Pinaceae > Pinus > Pinus taeda. The sequence continues at coordinate 5,292 of APFE030163597.1, forward strand.
TAGAGAGAGAGAGAGAGAGAGAGAGAGAGAGAGAGAGAGATGAAACCCCAATTTTTGTTGTCCGACTTGGAGTCCTTTTGGAAAAAAGTATACTTCCATTGGATAAGATGGCTCAAGATTTTTTTTGAAGATATAGTTATAACTACCTAATGTATTCGCTACAATGTAAGGGAAGACTTGCATATACATTTTGGTTTTAAAATATATATATATATTTTATACTAATGATGACGATGATGATGATGTAACTTGTGTATGAGATCCATATGCTGTGAGACAAAGGGATCGACCCCTTGTATGGAGGTGTATATCTTCTACCCCTTTTGATTTGAACTTATAACATTTTCAAAAGAAACAACCTAAATGATGGATATCTCACAATGGAATGTGTTTTCCAACTAATATAGACAGTTCCCAAGTTACAAACTCAGTTTACCTATCTAGTTAGGGTTATGGATAGTTGTGGCGGGCCTACTGACTCAATCCCAAGCCTCCTTGAATTAATTTATAAATAAATAAAAATCATTTTGTAAAAAACATAAACTATTATTATATCATTTTTATTTTTTAAATTACCATAAAACTATTAAAATTAACGTTTTAAATTACACAATATTATATTTTATTTCACAACTCTTAAAATTGTTGCAATATATTTATGACTTGATCATTTTTTATTAAAATTTAATAACTTAGTGTTTATAATAGTATTTCTAAAAAACATCAATATGAAAATTATAATATTTATTTTAATTTAATATTTTTATAATATTTACCTTAATTATTGAAAATTTCAAGTCACATAAATACACTTAGCATATTTAAACATTAAACATACTTAAACCAAAAAATATACCAGCCTAGATCTATCTTAACTCTGGATCTACCAAGATGAGAGGGATAAAATTTCCTGTCGCTCTAAAAGAGGTTTGCATCTCAAGAAATTTCATACTTATCAAATCCCTTGAGATGCAAACCTCTTTTGATGCAAACCTTTTTTAGGTCGAAAGGAGACTTGTCACTCTAAAAGAGGTTTGCATCTCAAGAAATTTGATACTAATCAAATCCCTTGAGATGCAAACCTCTTTTGATGCAAACCTTTTTTAGGTCGAAAGGAGACTTGTCACTCTAAAAGAGGTTTGCATCTCAAGAAATTTGATACTAATCAAATCCCTTGAGATGCAAACCTTTTTTAGGTCGAAAGGAGACTTGATCCCTCTCGACACTTGATAGATCCAAAACTAAGTTGGATTTAAGTTTTTTTCTTATTAATTATAATTATGTATTTTACATTTTATTTTAGTTTTAGTTTTATGTAATTTGACCAAGTCAAAATGTTTTATTGATAATTATATTTTAAAAAGTTAACCAACACTATAGATCACTCTATTTTTGCTTTGATGACATGGATTGTGCTTTTGTTGTCTAGTCGTAGCTTTTGTTTTCTAGCTGTAAAAGCAAGAGAATCTTTCCACATTGTGCAATCTGGGCCCTCCATTGCAAACAAAATTGGTATCAACATCTAAGAGATAAATATAAACATCATTGCAATCCCAACCCTTCACTCTTAATAAAATTGGGAGTCTATGATAGTAAAGTGTGAGAGATAATTGGTTGTGATTATCAAACATGTTATCTCAATAGTCAAGGATCTTGATTGCTCTAATTCGATTCAATTTTCGACTTCATATTCGCATTGGCATTGGCATTGCAATGCCTCTCCTCCTCCTCCTCTCAGAGTTTCTTCCATTTTGTGGCTTTATTGATTCATCAACATATAGTTGTTGAGGTAGGAGAGTTTACATTTGGGAATATGGGCTTTCGGCATTAAGAAAATAGTAAACAACATTTTGAACAAATGTGGCAAAGGAAATGACCAATTATAGAAACCCACAAAAAAACATTAAAAGTGGAGTAGGAATAGAATCATTGTGATTTTGAACTAATTTCATAGCAAAAGAAGTAGATGTCTCTGTGAAAAAAAGATAGGAACATGAGAAGAAAATGTTGCTAGTTGAGCAAATGGGTAAAGGAAACAACTTAAGCTTTTGAGGCATGGTGTGTAGGTATGTGTCCAATGGTGTTAACACAAGCTCATATTAACATGCTTCAAGTTGTTTCCAACTACCTAGTTGTTTCGTAGATTATAAAAATGTGAGTAGTTTAACAAATAGAAGTTTAGGCATTGACCATTAGCAACACCAGAAGGTGGGAAACATTAGTTCCCAACTAATACTATGTTAAGGAAGAAAAGTATACAGTAATGTTCACAAGAAGCGTTGAGGTCTTACAACTTATAGTTGTGGAAGGTTTAAAGCCATAATATGGATGCAATGTAGAGCACATGCAACCTCCTTGGTACACCTTATGTACAAGATCTCAAAGCCATCTATAATAGATACTACATCACTCAAAAACTTCAAAAGATGGAAAGGTTTGTCAATTTGGCTTTTCCTTCTACATTTTCCTCTATCACCAATTGATGTTAGTATAGGTAGTCTGCATTGTACATATTCATAGAAGAAAGAAGAATGCAAGTACCCAAAGGAGAACATCAAATCATACATGTTTTACACAATTGTTTTATGTGGTTATATTTGTACAAAGATGGTGGAGAGTGATCATACTTGACCAAGTCTTCAAGGGTTATAAATATTCGATACAAAGTTAGGTGAGTGATCATCTTTGAACGAGTTAGCAATGAAATATTCACAAGAAGGTAGATAAACTACAAGACATAAAGGACAAAATAAATAACACACAAATATATCACATATTTGGACTAAATCTAATAGGAACTATTGACAAAGTATGATGAGTTTTGCAATGATGAAAAAAATTGTCACCAATTTCTATTGATTGTACACTTTTCTAGTGAAAGACATCATTGTTTATAGGAATTGAGTTGGCAAGAATAACCCGATTGGATACTAGAAGAATGGATGTTGAAATGAGAGTGCATGGAATAATTGCAGGAGCATGATGTTCAGTTATAGAATGTCCTCCTAATAACATTAAGCTAATCATTTTTTGTGGAAACACTTATGCAAAAAATGTGACCTTCATATCCTTAGTTGTAGGTGAACCATGAAGAAGATGCTGACTAGGGCATGGTATGAAGTAAGTTGAGGATTGGAGTTGGAATTTGTGCTTAGAAAGACATCTCCATGCAAAAGTGTGAGCACTATAAAGCAAGTAGATGAATGCCAGCCGGGATGAGCATTGAAACATATCAAACATTTTGAACTCATGGATATTGATATGGTTAATAACTTATCTTCTAAAAAATGCAGAAAAAGTGAAAGAAGAGATGACATTATAGATATTGTTATCCTTGCAAAGCTTGTAGAAGTTATAATACCCACAATTTTGTGCCTTTTTGTGAAACTGGTAGGGCTTGAAAAATATCACATCTCAACAATAGAGGGGTGTAACATCACAATCAACCGTGTAAATGAATGGTATAATCGTAAATCTGAGACAACACTACAAACATAAAGTAGGTACTGCTTCGTGGACCCATCCAATATGATATGATTGGAGATGAGTGGTAAAAATTTGGAATTCTTCAATCAATTGTTGAGAAAGAAGGTTCTTTTTGTTTCTATTGTCTATGATTAATTGTGCAATTTGTTGCTTGATCTAGAAATAATTAAGTGACGAGAGCTCCATTCTTCTACGATTAATTGTGCAAGTTGTTGCTTGATCTACAAATTGTTAAGTGAAGGGAGCTTCATTCTTGTTCTCATAGTAGCTTTACGCCATGAGAACCCACTAAGGGTGAGTGGAGGTTGAATTATTAACATGAATATCTAGGTATGCATCATTAATGTCAAAACTTCACGGTTGTTTGATGTTGTTCAATAAGAAAGGCATTGACCATTTTCTCCTACAAGTCACATCATTCATTATCAAAATGACAATATCTCCAATGATAAAATTGATGTTTCTTCTTCCCTTCGCCAGTCAAACTAGGTGTTTCTTGATTGTGAGCAATAGCAAGCTAGCGTCTTTGAAGATATTTAGGAGGGATGTTCCAATAAGGAAATTGGGAAGAGTTTGAGCTTTGCATCGATGTGAGAAAGAAAACTTAAAGTATAGTTTATGCAAAAGGGTTTGTTGTTGTTGTTTAGGGAGAACAATATTATTGCGAGTGGGACCATTTCATTTTGGTACCAAAGCTATGATATGCTCCAAGAAGATATCAAATTTGAATTTTGGATGCCTTGGATGAAATATTATACTTGCGATTGTGAAGTATTTAATTCAATTGTTTCAAGTGTATTAGGGCTTGATTAATTCATCAACATATAGGTTTTGACATATGAGAGATTACATTTAGGTAAATGACATTTTGAGCAAATGTGGACTTGGATTCACCAGAAGCAAAGCAGATCATTGTGTGTATTTTAAATTAATTTGTGACCGTGTTATTTATCTGGTCTTGTATGTGGATGATATGTTGCTGGTTGGAAATGACAAAGAAATTATCCAGGATTTGAAGACCCAATTGTCCTCCAAATTCGACATGAAAGATCTCGGTGCTGCAAACTATATTTTGGGCATGGAAATTAAAAGAGATCGGGCAAAGAGGAAGCTCTGGTTAAACCAGAGGAAGTATGTCGAGACAATACTGCAGAGGTTTAATATGCAGGATAGTAAACCGGTGAAGGTTCCTATTCCTGTAGGTGTGAGGTTATCTGCTGAACAGTGTCCCAAGACACAAGAAGAGGAAGAGGACATGTCCCGTGTTCCATATGCAAGTGCAGTCGGTAGCTTGATGTATGCAATGGTCTGTACTAGACCAGACATTGCACATGCAGTGGGAGTATTGAGCAGGTTTAGGTCAAAACCAGGGAAGGAGCACTGGACAGCAGTGAAGCGGGTTTTCAGGTATTTGCATGGCACTAGTGATTATGGTTTGTGCTACCAAGGAAGACCAGGATTGTACAGAGTGTTGGATATTCCTAGCTTTGTTAATGCAAACTGGGCTGGAGATCTGGATCAGAGAAGATCTACAAGTGGGTATGTGTTTAACCTATTTGGAGGTGCAGTCAGTTGGATGAGTAAGAAACAATCTGTAGTGGCACTATCAACTACAGAGGCAGAATACATGGCAGCCACTCATGCAAGCAAGGAAGCAGTTTGGTTGCAGAGATTGTGTTCAAATATGGGGTTGGTACAGGGAGCTATAAGGATAGACTGTGACAGCCAAAGTGCAATTTTCTTGGCAAAGAACCCTGCTTATCATTCAAAGACAAAGCACATTGATGTTCAGTATCACTTTGTGAGGGATATGATAGAAGACAAAAAGGTGGTGCTGGTAAAGGTGGACACTTTGAAGAATACTGCAGATGCATTGACAAAATCTGTGAGCTCTGAGAAGTTCTCTTGGTGTAGAGAAACAATGGGTGTTTCAGGGCTGGAAAAATGACTAAGCTCTCCTGTGGCCCCCTGTGGAAAGAAAACAACAAGTGGGAGATTGTTGGGTTGTGTTATATTCTTTCCACGACTAACCTACGTAGTGAACCGGGGGTTTAGAGGGGGGGCGGAGCCCCCCTTTGTTGCGTCGTTTGTGCAGCGGGGGGGCGGCAGCCCCCCTTGTCCGGGGGGTTTGAGGGGGGCGGATAGCCCCCCTCTATGGGGTTCGGGGCAGTGCCCCGAGAAAAAAAATTTTGGACCCTATATTAGGTTGGGCGAACCTACCTATGGTTTTCGGTCCATGGTTTTGGACGCGATGGTTTTCCGTCCATGGTATTGGATGCTTCGGCATGTATAAATATGTATTATAACATTGAAAGGAATATAATAAAAATCAAGCTGGTAGTCTCGGTTTTGAGATCCAGTGGGAAATCTCTGTGTATATGTGTTTTATGTGTTATGCTCTCGCATTTTTATTTTTCCTGTGATTTAGAATTCGTATGCAGGTAATTTCTGTACGGGGTTAAAACCTACATGTGTAGCTCATTTCGTGGGGCATTGATAGTGGATTAGCCGAGACCCTAGTTTGAGTCATGGTGGTAGTAGGTCATATTATTTTTTATTATTGAAAATAATTTTATTGAATGTTTAACCAATTTGTCTAATGCACCTAGAAATGGAACTCTATATAATGGTTAACAAATTATATGGTTTTAAATGGTTATTTTGAGTTTTTGAGCTCATTCTTTAGCCAAATTGAAATCCAAAAGTTGCACATCGGTCAATTTTAAGAGTTGAATGCATCTAAAGGCATGAAATTCCTTGTTGAAATATATTTGATGATCAAAACATCTATTTCATGTTTTTGAGGGTTTATGAGCATATTGAAGTGGTTTTAGATATATGAGAAGAATAGTTTTTGAGGTGGGAAATATGTGACCAGATTGATGAACAAATTGAAGCAAAGTTGTGACAAGGTATGGTAAAGTGTGGATAGAAACATGATATCAGAGTGTGGATAACAACATGATAGCTAGTGATAGTGATTTATATGAAAATTGTGGTAGTGATTGCATATTATGGTAGTGGATTGTAATGATAGTGGTTGCACATGTTGTAGTGACATTGATTAGATATTGTGTCAGGCTTTGTAGTGACAATACTTGTAGGTTGTGATTGTAGAATGTGACATACTTATGATTCAGTGATTGATAATGATAATGGCTCCAACTTGAAATATTTTGAAAAGAGGTCCATAAGGATTTGAAGAAGGAGGTGGGTGCCTCCAGTAAGGTTGGAGCCTAGAGATGGTCAAAGCTTACTCATCATCAAGGTTGGTTCCTCAATTAGGTTGGAACCTAAAGCAGGTTGAAACTTTCTCGTTATCGAGGTTGGTGCCTCAATTAGGTTGTAGCCTATAGTGAGTTGTTTCTTGCACACTTTCGAGGTCAGTGCCTCAATCAGGTTGTACATTACCGCAAGTAGTTGCTTTCATATTTTATGGGTAGCTACCTCCAGCAGGTTGGTACCTACAAATCTATGTCATGAATTGAAGAAGAAGAAGATGAATTTGTGGTTTTCTCCCATATGGGTTTCCACATAAAAGCATGTCTTTTTTTGTTGATGTCATGGATTCTTACTGATGTGATGATAGATTCATGATACACTACTTTGTTTATTGATATGTTGCAAATGGTTATTGTGCATTGACACGTAATTGTTCATTGATGACAATTTGTGAAATGGTTAAATTGCTCTCACACTGATTCACCCCCCTTTCTCATTGTGATCTTTGGTCCAACATGTATCTTGCTTCTTCAATACTTTTCAAGTGCACACAACTTCTTCATTTTTGTTGACAAGGGTTTTACTGAAATCTATACTTCTACTTTTAAATAACCATAACCTTGTTGACATGATTACTCATCATATTGGATTGTCACAATTTGCATATGTTCTATATATTCCAATGATGAACCTTTTATGCATGACTCCACTTTGAAATTTTGCAATATTATCCTCATTCCCTTATAGGATATTGACAAAATTTTGTTTTCATATTTAGAGTGAATGACCATAATGTTTCAGTTGAAAGTCAACTTAAAGAGCGAGAAGAGAAGTAACTGAGAGCAAAGAATGGTGGCGACTAGGGTTTTCAGTAGGTCCAATGCTTTACAGTTCGACGTAGCCAGGGATCGCCGCCTCCCCTCGGCGCTTCCTCTTCCAGGTTCTGATCCTGTGGTTGGCTGGCCCATCTTGTGGGATTCGAGCAGCTCATCTTTTGAGCAGTTCTCTGCCGGCGGAGGGGAGGATCTCAGAACCAGCGACCAGATCAGCTTTTCCTGTAATGGCTCTTGCCAGGAACCCAGCAAGGTTTTTTGCTTAGCCACGATTGGAGACCGCTTCCTGATAGTGGCGCAGCAAGAGTTCCCTCCGCCTGAGGACTTAGTTTCGTTTTCATTAACGGTGTTTTTCCCCTGTTTGGTCCCTTTTCCCCCGAACAGGTTTTGGGCGGGGAGCTGGGCTTCTCTTTTTGTCCATTTTCCATCGATTCTTTTCCTTTCTGAGCGTCTTTCAAGGACTGGAAGCCTGAAAGTGCTTCCATGAAATCCTATTCTTAGAACAGCTGAAATATGCCTGCGCAGGGAGGATGCATGGCAAGTGTTCGACAAAATACAACAAAGAGGACTGACTTCTCGGAGTGGGTCTCTAAAAATCCGTGGTGAGAAGCAGCTTCCGGTGGTTTTCCTGCCTCTGCTCATCCCAGCAGAAAATGCAACAGTAAGCTTCAGAGAGGCCCTGCCTCCTCTCAAGTCTTACCAAGTGACTAAGAACGCTTGTTTCCCAGCACAGGGAAATACAAAGCAGGCACAGATTGGGCCCCTGACAAGCTATGCTTGCAAAGGAAAGTTGACCCCGAAGCATTCCGAATCTTTCCGAATCTTTATAGCGCTTTTATCAGGCAAAACTCTGCTTCAGTGGGTGAGCTCCTCAGATCTAGTGCAGGACCTCAAGCAAAAACTGGCCCTCAGGATGGGGATTCCTTCTACTTCTCAAAGGCTCCTCTTCAAAGGTAAACAGCTTGATGATCTCCTACCCCTTTCCTTTTACGATATTCAAAGAAATTCTTCCATCATTCTTTCCCTTCGTTTGAGAGGAGGAGCGGCTGGACAGTCATCTTCAGCAGCAACGTTCTCTTACAAAGATGATGTCCATGCTCAGAAAACCAAGAATTCTGCTGCACCAGCCCAAGCTCCAAAACCTTTTTTGGTGGACAAGCTGGAGGAAACCCCCACCATTGACGTTATGCATCCAACGATGGACAGGAAGCTCCAGTTGTTTGCTGAATTTGGCATTATTTGCAGGTTCAATGGGCTTTGGCCAAGCACTGCAGATCTCTACAAATGGGTTCACTCTAACTGGACCAACAAATGCAAGGTTCTCTTCTGTTCTAAAGGCTTCTTCATTGTAGTTTTTGTTGACAGTGAGGATTATCAAAAAGCTTTGACTGAGGGCCCCTGGTTCTGGGACTCTGCGGGGCTATTCTTAACCCCTTGGTTCCCAGATTTTGATCCCTCCACAGCTGTCATTACCAAACTCCCCATCTGGGTCAGACTTCCCAACCTCCCATTTCATTCATGGCACTTTGCTATATTTGAAGGAATAGGTAACTCCTTAGGCCGCTTTCTGGCTACAGACACCTCCAGAGGGGAAAAGGGCATCTACACCTTCACCAGAATTTGCGCAGAAATAGACATGAGTAAAGGTTTACCAGAGCAGATCATTCTCAAGGTTGGAGACTTCTATTGGACTCAGACTCTGGATTATGAGAACACAGCGTTCCGCTGCAGAAATTGTCATCTCACAGGGCACCTTCATAGATCGTGTCCAGCAATCCCAGCCCAAAAGAAGAAAGTCACTCCTAAGCCGAAATCCAAAAGCTGGAAGCCTTGTGACCCTCCCCCCATGGATGATTTTAGTTCCAGTTCAGATGAAGAGGAAGTGAATGAGGACGAGATGGATGCTTCGCTTGCTCAGGACCCGCCCCCAACAGGCCCAGAGGAGTCTTCCGCCCCACCGCTCTCACAGAAACGATCTCTTGAGACCTCTCCTTCGGACTCAGACAAGGAGATCTCCCCGTCCGCCCAGCTTAATCTACAAGTCTTTCCTTCCAAGCCGGATCAACTTGGATGGGTCAAAGTTGGCAAGAAGAAAGGTAAAAAGGGCCGAACTGTGGATTCCACTCAAGCTGGGTAGAATCCCATGCTGTGCTCTTACCTCCTAGCTCGTTTGTTTGCTTCTTGTTTAGCTCTGCTCTCTTCTTGTCTACTCCTCTAGGCCGAGGTGGATAGTTTATCCTTGCCGACTGCCCTTTTTCTTTGGGGTTTTGTAGGAGGTCCTTTGGTCTAGCTGTCATGTTCTCAGCAGAGCTTCGGGCTCTAGTATGCCCGGGCAGTTCTTTTGTACAATATGTTTTGTTTCTTAATACAAATGCTTACTTACAAAAAAAAAGAATGACCATAATATTTCCATCCAGTTAGAACCTATAATTATGTCAACGTTAGAACTAGTGAAACTTGTAACATACAATTGAGATACAAATTTATAATTGTTCGATAATAGATGTAATTCACGAATTTGAAATGCCTTGATTCCATTAATATATTTCTTTACGAATATATTTCGACTTTATAATCAACAATTAATTCACAAAGTTAACATCAATATAATTTTCCTCTTTGTGTGGACAAATATTAATGTTAATATCATTTTATTGAATGGCCCCTTTGAGTTGTAATGATGTTAAATTCTAAACTAAACTACTTATATTAGAGAACCTTATTGAGACCAATGGATTAATTTTAGTTGTAGTTTATGATAAATATTGGATCAATATATTATTTGTCATCCACTTCGATCCTTTCAACATGGGAAAATTAACTTATAAGGTCATTTTTACCAGTGGTCTCAATTTGGAAAATTTAGGGTGAAAAAAAATTAGGAGTCATTTTGAGGCATTATATGACCACTTTGTATGGCCCTAAACTTATTATGGACCTAGATTCCATAATCTAAACCCTAATACCTTTCCAACAATGTAAGAATCACCTCAATCAACGATTGTATGAGAAAGTTATGCCTCCTAGAAGTTGGCTTGTCGTGATTTTTCACCATAGTTCAAGATGATGTCATGTCAACCCCCATAAGCATGGAAAAGGGGATAGTCACATGAACGCTATGAAGAATACTTTAGAAGGGTCAAGTTTTAGCTCATGTTGAGGGTTGAAAGGGTCAAATTAACCCCTTGTTGTCTATCATATTTTTTTATAACCAGGGCACTAGGAGAAAAAGGAGTTTCATTATCTTCGCTTGTAGTTTTTTCTATTGTAGAGCAGACTAAGTGTAGATAGAGAGAGAGCATAACATAGGGAGTTTGTGTTTTGTAGTAGTCGACAGTCCACAGGTCTTAGGCAACTCTATAGAGAGTGCCTTCTCCATTGTACTTGCATCATTTCCATTCCATACAAATGAGTCCATAGTAGCCTCACCATATAGTTGGGATTTCTCCTGAAAGGGTTTCCGAGGGCATATTCTGATGTTCATTATGATTCGTGAGTGATTGTATTTTATCTATTCTCTATTTTCCACATTGTATAAATTGCATGCATAGTAACAAAATTAACAATAATATGTATGTAATGTAAAGGAATTAACCCTTTATAATATAGAATTTGGATTATCATATTATGTTTGTTGTAATGAATTGTCTAATGTAATATCCATGGAAATTTATGAATCAATCTACCTCTTTTACATTTTTTCACCAAAATTTGAAAATAATTTTTTACTAAAATTGTAGTTATATTATTTTAAATATTATTTTTAAAATATATAAAATGGATTCAATGCCTCCAAAAAAAACCAAAAAACACCTTGAATTAAGTAAACGATTCAAACAAATCCATCTTAGATTAAAAAAAAAAAAACATAAAGAATTTAAAATAAAACTGGGTTTTGGTAACCCTTAAATTGAATCTAGGAAAAAAATGTTTAATAAATTATATTTGACCTTCTTAAAAATGTAAATCCTTTAGCATTTTATTTGCTTTAATACTTTTACTTTTAGCTTTTCACGTTATTCACTTTAATGTGAATACTAGTGTGTGTATATATACATGTTATAGATAAATTCCTTTATTATAAATGTGAATACTTATTCGCATATAATTTAAAAGCAATTGGAATTTTTCTGTTTTAACTACATGTAGGTGGGCATTCACTTTACCTATGCGAAGTATGGATTTTTGGTTGCCTTGATAATTTTCTTTAACTGTACTTTTAAAGCTTTATTTTTTACTTTTCCACTTACACTTTTTAAAAATGCGTGCATTTTTAAAAATGATTGGATAATTTTCTTCTAACTTTCTTAGGTGCACTTTTTTAAATATATTTGGATATATATTGGCTATCAATTTAGGCAATATTGAGAGAATTTTTTTTTTTTTTTTTTTTTTTTTTCCTTTTTCTATTTTTTTTAAATACATTTTTGTTTTTTACTAGTAATTCTTTGAAATATAAATAACATATAAATAACGTTGCACCATTCAGTTCAGTTAACAATTGAAGTGAACCTTATAATTCACTTCATAATAACCTATTAAGTAATTCATATTAATAACCATTATTTATTATAAGAATATATATGTCAAAGTCATGATGCATTGAATACACCAGATAGTAGTACAATAGATCTACTCGGCAATTCCTATTTCCACCTCCATAGCAAAGTTAATGCTATGGAGGGTACCTCTGTCAGATTAATGCCGGACGGGAGATATGCATGATGTGATCCTATGGAGAGATGCGTTGCCATCATCCTGCGTCCATGTCAAACCATCGGCGCCATCCATGCGTCATTCATTTTGAATTTGTAATTGGGTGCGCTTGAATTTCGAAATTTCTACCATGCATCATTAATTTTGAATTTGTAATTGGGCGCACTTGAATTTCGAAATTTCTGTCTTTCACTGTCCTATACTCTTATGGAATTTGTAATCTTCTTCTCTTATTTTTCCCTTTACTCTGCAATCTTCTTGCTGCGATTAATGGGTTTTATGTTAGTTTCCACGGCATGACTCGTAATTTTTTCTTTGCAGCCTTGGATCCTTAGAGATTATGAGAGTTTAGATAATAGACAAAAGCAAATGGGGGGAGTTTTAAGGCTTTTGGTGCTCAGTTTGGGATTCTCCAGACCCAATTCTAATAGAAGCGCGGACAACACAGCGTCAATACCTGTTGATTTATCTAAAGGTATTCGCACTCTGTATAAATTTTATTGTTAAATGGCACTTCGCTTCTGTCAGATGATTGCAGCGAGGTCTTCAGGGGACGTTGCAGAGGAAGTGCCTCACAGTAATGGCTTAGATAAATCGGCCATGAAAGGACTGCATACTGTTGTCTATGCCAGAACACAGTCCTATCAAAACCATGACTGCGCTTCTTTGTAATTACAGGCAAAGCATTGCAGCCCAAAACGCCTGCCTGCGTAGAGATAATGATCATCAAACAATCGATTTGACAGAAACAAGCCAGAACACCTACCTGCCTAGAGATAATGCTCATCAGACAATCGATCAAGCCAGATGGTAGAAAGCAGAGAAGAATCGCTGGACTGAGAACATCGTTTTTCCAAATTTGTGATCCCAAGGAACGATTCATGATTACAATTTAGGTGATTGAGATAATTTTGTAACATATTGTTAGAACTCGTGTATTTTAGAATAATATACTCTGTTAGATGCATTGTACAAATATTCTAAGGACTATCAGTCCATTTTTGTTGAGAAACTTATTTTTGTTGATATTAGCAAAAACAAATCTCGGCGAAGATTTCCCTCAAGTCTTCTCGTCTCAACTGAGCAATCTGTTTGAGTGTCGACTGAGAAATCTGTTTGAGTGGTTCATATTAGTGCCATTGAGATTTTTGGTTCTACCACTGTCACGATCTACGTTATGAGCCCAAATTTGTTTAATAGGCATCTGTTTAATTTTGTTGTAATTATCTATGTCTTTTTATCTCTATCCTGAACAGATTTTTATGTTTATTCTGGAACAGATCTAGGTTTATGGACTGTGACATTATTTCCGTAATATGTTTGCTGTGACATTATTTGGATGGGATGTTGGATATGCATACCCAGATGATTTGTATGATGGAATACTTGGCAAATATTGTGCATATGCTGAAATTTAATTATATAATATAATATATCTTTTTTAGTACTGAAAAAAAATACTCTACAAAATGACATCACAACAATAGTTGCATATACTTATATATTTAAGTCCAAGACATACCAATGGTTGCAAATTGTCACGGTATATTGTAATCTATGATTGTGATTTTTTTATCACAATAATAGTTACATATAGTTATATATTTAAATCCAAGACATACAAATGGTTGCAGATTGTCACGGTATATTTTAATTTAAGATTGTATTTTTTTATGAGTTTGGTAATTTTCTACAGGTTTGGTATTGGTATGATTGTGCTTTTTATGAGTTTGATATTTTTCTATACGTTTGGTATGATTGTGTTTATTTTATCAATTTAGTAATTTTCTACCAATTTAGTATGAAAATTGATAGAGATTTTATTTGAGTATTGTAACATGTATAAAATTTCATAGAGATTTAGTAATTTGATATTTTTTTATTTGTATAATAGGAATGGCTTAAAGATTTTTCAATGGGTTTGGATTTATTTATGTATTTGGAAACTTATTTTAATCAACAACAAATTAAAATCTTGTCTAAAATTGTATCACTTGATTTCTACCACACAAAAAAAAACTAAAATAACTGTTAGTAACATTAAGCCAATTAGTATTCACATAATTATATCTATATGTATGCTTTTAGAATATATGTTTTTAATCATCAAACTACACTTATTCTTTAAGGTAAACATTGATTTTATGATTATTTTATACTTTCAAAAATATGTTTTGAGACTTATTTTCCACTTCTAAATAAATGCCTAGTTATCTTTATGTTTTTGATAGAGTGGTAATGGGAATTGTTTTCACTGTCTTTATGTACTTAAATTAAATATAGTTATGAGTTTCAATTGGAAGAGAACTTAATTTGAATTTTTTTGTCTAATTTCACAATAGCCATGGCGGTTCATTCATTTGATCATTGACATTAGAAGTGTTAGATTGAGCCATGTTTTAACCATTAAATTAGAAGTACTATATTGAGCCATGTTAATCATTATTGTTTATCATCTAGTTAATGATAACCAGTGTTGTGGGAACAAAAATCATAGTAGTATCATGTTAGTTGACTTTATATGCATGGTAGTATTACTATGCTTGTGGTGAGTTTATTTAGAGTTATGTAGTTGATGAACTCAACCTTGAGGTATTAGGAATGGACACATAATTGAAACCAAATCAAAGAATAAATGTTAGAAGAAACTAATCTTAGTTAGTAAATAAAATTGCAAACAATCCAACTGAATTTTGATGAGTTGCACTATTTATTTTCATTGATGATAGAATTTGTCTATTGGTTTGTACGTTATGCATCTAGCATCAATGTTGATTTGGTTGGGAGTCCATATTAATATTATAGTCACAAAACTAAGAACTCGAAGAAAAAATAGAATACAAGTTTCTATATGTGCTATGCCATGTCATTCATGCAAAGAGAATAGGAACCTTGGAATTCATGTAAAGATTTCTACATAATTCCTTAAATAGGCACAAAATTTAATATTTGTAGAAGATCCAAGTTGGTGAGGTGTGAGGGCCATAAGTACCACATTCACAAGTCATACCAATCAAAGTATTTGAATCTTTGACCTTGATAAAGCTGTTAGTACTCAAGGAGAAAGCAAAGTCAATGTGGAAGAGAGAGGGATTGGAAGATACACTGGCCATCAATGTAGAGATTAAAGAGGAAAATCGACACTTGAAGGAGGAGGTGCATATTTTTGAATAAAGGTTAGCATAGCTATAAAAGAATTTTTAGACCTATGCAATTTTTTTCTATTACTAGAGAATCGTTTTATTGGATAAAAATGCTCTGTCACCCCTATTCTAGTGGATTGGAACAAGAGTAGAGTCCATCTTATGCAACTAGGAGAGAAGGTGATTCAAACAAACAAGATTCATACAATTGCGTACAAAATAGTTCATACACAAATGCGTAAGGTAAATAACATACATTGCTAAAGTAACCAGAATAGTTGAACTACAATAACAACATATGCATGAAAATGTGTTGCCTTTATTATATGTATTAAGTGAAAGTTCCATCCATACATACACCATTGAAAGCCACTAGACCCAATAGTGGAACATTACAGTCAATACCGTCTGCTCCTCCGTAGAGATGTACTCGCTCTATGATGTAGAGAAGCCAAGGCTTGTCACAATACTCTCCAAGCCTCCTCTAAGCAATGCTTAGCCAAAATATTGGCTCTGAAAAGCTTCTACTATGAGTTATGAGGTTATATATATAGAAAAGTGTGGGGTGACCCTTGACATTCCCCTTTGACTCTTGGACTACCCTCATGAATCTTCACATTACATAGTGATTGTTCACATTCCACTAGTGACACTTGGAATTTCACCTACAACATAATTACAATAATACAATTTCCACATATACCCATGTGGGACAAAAATAAGCTTGAGTCAGCCTAACAAGACAAACAACATCACTCAAGATCTTGGGGAAAGACCAACTCAGTAACCTCCTCGTGGTGGTCTTAGATGACGAACTGATATAAAACATGGTATTGTGCTATCATGTCCCCGTACTGTTAGATGATGTATTTATCGAAGCAAACTCTTGCCTCCATGGCTTCTAGGTATATGGTTTTGAAACCTATGTCCAACTCATCTTGAAGCATGCACAACATTGTCCTGAGTGTGGTTGGACCACTGATGTACTTCTGCATGTTCTCTGTGCTCAACTTCAAGTCATCATTGGTGGCTTCGCACATCAACTACTCTATGTACCCTTCGACCTCCAGCATGACTTGGTTCTTCCTCATGGCTTGAGTGAGGGTCTCAACGGAAGGGATTTCGTGTGTCCTCACTATGACATCCAGACTCCTATATAACCGTGCATAGGAATCCTCAAAGTTGGTGATGAGCAGAGGGAGCTTCTCATAGTTTCAGATCAACATCTGAATCTGCGTTTTGTCTAGTTCTGCCTACGGCTTCATCATCTTATGCAAGTAAAGCGGGCCCCCCTTGTACCTCATTGTCCATTCTTGTACATGTGCAATATCAGGATGGATGTCCTTAAGAGTTTGGGTTGTCTTCGTGCACTACTGATGAAAACCGTATATATGGAAAACCACTTTACATACGATGAAAAATATGTTATACAGTGTCCGCATGGTGTTTTCCAAAGTTGATATCTCTGCAAGTATTGCTTTCTTCGTTTTTTCCATAACAGATCCTATGGACTGCTATGTTCTCTTCCTGGCCTCTTGCAAGTCCTTCGCCATCTAATCATTCTCTACTATCAAGAACTTGACTGTCGAACTCGTGGCTTCTACATAAGCCTTAGAAGCCTCGACCATGGTAGCTGGATGTCTTCTGACATCTGACACGATCACCCTTTCCTCTATGTGCGCAAGTGATGTGTGATCATCCGGCAGCTTCTTTGTACGTGTTTATACAATCTTGTGTTGTGACTTGTTGAATGAAAGATTGTACACATCCAACTCTATATCATCATCAAGGAGAACAACCTCTCCTTGCTTGCTCAGGGCTGGTTGTGATTCTGGAGGTGGTGGAGACTGTGGTGCGACCTTGGATGCTCTTGCCATGAGATCAATGTCTTGGTCATATGGCTTTTGTTTCGTCTCCATCTTCATTGCCTTAACCATATGCTCAACCTGCTAAGAAAATTCTCGAACCTACACCTACTCACCCTCTTCTTCATCTGTTGGTTGCACTGTTGTCTCAACCTGTATAGGCATAGTTTTCTCTATTAATGCGCCCTAGCTTTCCTCCTATTCTTGTTTCTGCTTCTCTTCTCTTTCTCTCCTCCTGAGCTCTTGCTCTGCTTTCAACTTCTTTTCTGTTTCCTACAAATTCCTCTCTGCATCTTCCAAACTTTCCTTCTCTCTCTTCCTCTGTTCTACTCTCGTTTCACATTGTCACCTCTTCGCCTCTACCTCCAAAGCTACTTTATCAACAAGAAGATCTTCTTTGAACTTGTAGCTTTGCTCAACCTTTTCACTCTCAACAATCTTCCTTTTGCCTTTGTCTTGTGCTGATTTGCTGCTCACTATTGCCATTGTTATTTCTTTCTATGGTGTTGTTGCCTGCAATGCTGCTTTCCATTCCACAACTATGCTAACCAGTTCATTGAGCCTAGAGGAGTTGTAGAAATACCTCCAAGGATCTTCCTCTCTCCAATGAGATGCCCCGTGGATCCATGGGTAATACACCTTCACACAGTGGTTCTTACATATGCAGTGGGGATCGTACGAATTGAAACTCCTCGTGTCGAATCCAAACTTCTTAAAGTACTCGGCCTTGGCATTCACATCCGTCAAGGTACGGATCTCTTATAACCAAATATGCAAAGGAACTGAGTAGGCCATGGTGCCTTCTTCCTTCTGTGCAATCCTATGGATAACCCTGTGGAGATGTGATACACAACCTCTTGCACGATTAGCTTTTCCATGGAAAACCTCAGTAGCTCATGCGGAAGCTTCTCCGAGCCAAACATCCTAATGAAGCTGCCACCGGGTGAGGCATATCAATCTGCAATGTTAAGCAATGTCTGCATCGCTTCTTGGGACATGCAAAGTGGATCTTGTTCGAAGATCATCATGTAAAGTGGGTTGATGAAGTGATCAGACAACCTCGCCATGACTCCTCGGTAGCTACACTCAAAGAGCAACTTGCAATAGATGTTCACATCATCCTCTTATGGATTCCATGTGCAACCCATGCCAGGGAATTGCTGCTGGGCACAAATCTCATCAAGCAGGTACGTGGACATAAAGAATCTTGTTTGTTCATCCTTAGGCAGACTCCGGGCATTAGACACATGCACTTTCAATTGAAGAGCCAGCATGTCCGACTAGTTAAATGGCCTTCCTTCATTTGCCAACTAATCCAACATAACCACCCAACTCTGTGGGAAGGTCTCCGTTCTCTCTTGAACATACAAGCAACATGCAAAGATGACCAAGACTTGGTAAGCCTTCCTGAGTGACTTCGTCTTCTAGACCTGGTTGGTGTCACTCTGAACTTCGATGTCTCTTTTACCCAATGCTTCATG
This sequence comes from Pinus taeda, assembly GCA_000404065.3. Lineage (NCBI taxonomy): Eukaryota > Viridiplantae > Streptophyta > Pinopsida > Pinales > Pinaceae > Pinus > Pinus taeda. Next base: position 24,038 of record APFE030163597.1, read on the forward strand.
ACGTCTCTAGCATTCACATTGTTGTTCGGAGTGAAGAATAGTGCATCCATGTGATTCACCAGCTGCGAGGATACATGTCGCCTCCAAGCGAGCAACAAAATAACAATGCACATAAGGATCAAATGAACAAAATGAATGATCATATAAATCTATCTAGCCCGCCTCTCCTCAAAATCCTAAAGTTCTAGTGCACAGTCCAAATCCACCCACATAACCTAATCCACACCTTCATGGACACAAAATCCAAAGGATAAAATTCCCAAAAAAAACCAACCATTCAGAAATAGGCATAGTGATTGAAGGGTTAGGAGATGGAAACACATGCCACCACCAGCGGTGCCTAACCTCTTGAGCACGTAGGCCCATAAACTTTGGCCCGACAATTCATAGAAAAGATCAAAATGAAGCACAAAGCCTACCCCTTGATGAAGAGCAAGGCGACATTGGAGAGTCCACACCATCTTCAAATTTGGGAAAAGGAACATCCACATAAAATAAGCTCATAGACGAGAGCATCAAGATCTCTAAAAAAAAACCAAACATGCATAGAGAGTGAGGATGGAAATACCAATCACAAACAAAAACAAGGACTCGAAGCTAGACTCTTGAACATTAAGAAGAAATGGACTAAAGCCATAAAATTCACTTGCCTTAGTCGTCTACCCAATTTCTTAGGCCTTCCCCTCATCCTTTAGTTGGAGCACACAAACTTCATGACAACCCAATGTCACCCCCAATCCAGTTACTACAAGAAATTAAATACCATGTCTCAAGTCAGCCGAATGCCCACATCTTCTGTATATGCCCACATCTTCCGTATATGCGCACAGTTTCCGTATATGCCCACATCCTCCGTATATGCGCCCATCTTCCGTATATGCCCAGTTTGGGCATATGCACACATCTTCTGTATATGCCCAGTTTCCGTATATGCGCACATCTTCCGTATATGCTCAGTTTCCGTATATGCCCACATCTTCCGTATATGCGCACATCTTCCGTATATGCCCAGTTTCCGTATATGCACATCTTCCGTATATGCCCAGTTTCCGTATATGCACACATCTTCCGTATATGCGCACATCTTCCGTATATGCCCAGTTTCCGTATATTCCCACATCTTCCGTATATGTGCACATCTTCCGTATATGCCTAGTTTCCGTATATGCCCACATCTTCCGTATATGCCCATTTTCCGTATATGCCCAGTTTCCACATATGCGCACATCTTCCGTATATGCCCAGTTTCCGTATATGCGCACATCTTCCGTATATGCCCAGTTTCCGTATATGCCCACATCTTCCGTATATGCGCACATCTTCCGTATATGCCCAGTTTGGGCATATGTGCACATCTTCCGTATATGCCTAGTTTCCGTATATGCGCACATCTTCCGTATATGCCCAGTTTCCGTATATGCCCACATCTTCCGTATATGCGCACATCTTCCGTATATGCCCACATCTTCCGTATATGCGCACATCTTCCGTATATGCCCAATTTCCGTATATGCCTACATCTTCCGTATATCCGCACATCTTCCGTATATGCCCAGTCTCCGTATATGCGCACATCTTCCGTATATGCACAGTTTCCGTATATGCCCACATCTTCCGTATATGCGCACATATTCCATATATGCCCAGTTTCCGTATATGCGCACATCTTCCGTATATGCCCAGTTTCCATATATGCCTACATCTTCCATACATGCCCAGTTTCCGTATATGCCCACATCTTCCGTATATGCGCACATCTTCCGTATATGCCTAGTTTCCATTTATGCCCACATCTTCCGTATATGCCCAGTTTCCGTATATGCGCACATCTTCCGTATATGCCCAGTTTCAGTATATGCCCACATCGTCCGTATATGCACACATCTTCCGTATATGCCCAGTTTCCGCATATGCCCACATCGTCCGTATATGCCCACTTTCCGTATATGCACACTTTCCGCATATGCCCACATCTTCCGTATATGCCCAGTTTCCGCATATGCACACATCTTCCGTATATGCCTCTTCCGTATATGCGCACATCTTCCGTATATGCTCAGTTTCCGTATATGCCCACATCTTCCGTATATGCGCACATCTTCCGTATATGCCCAGTTTCCGTATATGCCTACATCTTTCGTATATGCGCACATCTTCCGTATATGCCCAGTTTCCGTATATGCGCACATCTTCCGTATATGTCAAGTTTCTGTATATGCCCACATCTTCCGTATATTCGCACATCTTCCGTATATGCCCAGTTTTCGTATATGCCCACATCTTCCGTATATGCGCACATCTTCCGTATATGCGCACATCTTCCGTATATGCTCAGTTTCCGTATATGCCCACATCTTCCGTATATGCGCACATCTTCCGTATATGCCCAGTTTCCGTATATGCCCACATCGTCCGCATATGCGCACATCTTCCGTATATGCTCAGTTTGGGCATATGCGCACATCTTCCGTATATGCCCAGTTTCCGTATATGCCCACATCTTCCGTATATGCCCAGTTTCCGTATATGCCTACATCTTCTGTATATGCGCACATCTTCCATATATGCCTAGTTTCCGTATATGCGCACATCTTCCGTATATGCCCAATTTCCGTATATGCCCACATCTTCCGTATATGCCCACTTTCCGTATATGCCCACTTTCCGTATATGCCCACATCTTCCGTATATGCCCACATCTTCCATATATGCGCACATCTTCCAAGGTTGGCTTTGTGCACATTCGTGCAGCTCGTTTGCCCGGGTCTCCCTTGTCGGTTCATTTCGGTCGTTCAGGCGCACATGCAAAATCGTTCGGGCGGGTCGTTTGAGGGCACCCGTGTAAACTCGTTCGGGCGGGTCGTTCGGGCAAGTCGTTCGGGCGGGTCGTTCGGGCTTGTCAAAAATGCTAAGTTGTGACCCGAGGTTGGCTTTGTGCACGTTCATGCAGCTCGTTTGCCCGGGGCTCCCTTGTCGGTTCGTTTCGGTCGTTCGGGCGCACATGAAAAATCGTTCAGGCGGGTCGTTTGATGGCGCCCGTGGAAACTCGTTCGGGCGGGTCGTTTGGGCGGGTCGTTCGGGCGAGTCGTTAGGGCGGGTTGTTTGGGCGGGTCGTTCGAGCGAGTCATTCGGGCAAGTCGTTTGGGCGGGTCGTTCGGGCGAGTCGTTCGGGCGGGTCGTTCGGGCGAGTCAAAAATGCTAAGTTGTGACCCGAGGTTGGCTTTGTGCACGTTCGTGCAGCTCGTTTGCCCGGGTCTCCCTTGTCGGTTCGTTTCGGTCGTTCAGGAGCACATGCAAAATCGTTCGGGCGGGTTACGACCTACACTAAGATTTCCAAATATCAACTAAACATATTTGTGAAGAGAATTGAGAAAATTCTAGAAGCCATGCTATATCCTACCATGTGAAGATACAAAATCTTGGCCCTTGTTGATCATAGACTTATTGGGCAACTCACTAGGATTTGGCTCTTTCACAAAATTATGAAAACTTGTTTGAAGAATACCTATAAGCCTCATATCAAAAGACACAATGTTGTTGATCTCGTTTCCCGTCAACGATAAAAGTCAACATCCTAGGGACTTTTATATATTCTATGGTGTTTTTATAGAGGTGATACTCCTCTTTCACACACACATTTTCTGATTAACTCAAAAATGTGGAATTAAACATTCAACATATTCACCTTTGAGTGGACCATGTGATTTTAAAGAAAATAAATAAAAACAAAAAGAAGTAAATACTATCTAATTAAGTCATTCCATGGCACATATCCATTCACATATCATGAGGGAGACACATTTGAAACAAATACATAGACAAAAAATAAAGAAATGGTCCAAATATTTTAAAGAGCTCTAAAATGATTTCATTCAATATCATAAACAATCATACGAGAACATTCATGAGATTTCAATGCTTAATTAAAAGTATACGAAACCACAAATTCCATGCGCTCTTGGAAATAGCTCTCTATAAGAGTCAAAAAGATATTACAAACTTTAAGTTCAAATAGAGCAAGTGTGTAAAGTACTCTACAAAATTCCTAATACTTAAATGTAAATTGAATGCATTCATCCTTAAGGGACTAGAATGGAACTCGAATGGGACTCTTGAGGAACAAAAAATGGTATATATTAAGCTAGAAGAAAGCAAAAGGAATGCAGACAGAATTACAAATGTATAACAAACTTTACAAAGTTGGATGATTTAAGACTAGGGAGAAATAAATGGGAATTGCTTCAAATAAAATATAGAACACTCACAAAATTGCAGAAGGATGACCGACTTAATGAATTATCTATCCCTTATAGCATCAAATGTTGGAGTATACATTAGTCTTTGCATATTTGTTAATCTAACCAATGGGGAAGTTATTCAGGATTAACAATTTCATTTAAATATTTTCTAAGCCATTCTTTAATATAATCCATAGGAAGGACGATTATGTCGTGTCTTACATCTAATGCAAAAGTTCTTTTGTATTTGAACATAATTGATTGATGACTGATAGTTGGTCTTCATTCTCATTATTATATGTAACTAACCATTTTTTTATTTCTTCCTTCAAAGAATTTGTTAAGTTGTCGAACTCATTACCCCATAATGTCTTAATAACTTCCAATTCTTGTAGCACATCTTTTGGAACTAACATGGAGTCTGTAATCATTCTTGACCCTTGAATATCTTCAACAACTTTAATACATTTAAAGAAACTATTGCTTCGTTAGTCATTAATCTTTGTACACTCAAAAATAGCATCCTTTAACATTTTGATTCTAGCCTATAATCTTGCCTTTATCTATTTTATTTGCTCCCCATTTGAAATCCCTTGTTGGGTTTTTTGAAAGTCATTAAGGGTAGAAATTCTAGTAATAAATATCATTAAATCACTATGAGCAAAGTGTTAATCATGTTCCAAGTCCTTTAGCAAATAATTTGTAAAAGAAGAAATCTTTGAGAGAGCTTTCTTAAATTTAGAAATAGCTCCCATGCGTGTTCAGTAACTATTAGTCACATATTGATATTGTCTATGACTTAAGTCCTAATTCCATTCAATGGTTTTATTGCATTCATAATTCTATTTAGTGTATTAAGCGTGACTGTTGGTACAAGTTCTAGGTTTGGGATAGCTAAAGGGTGCATAAATGAAGGTCTATGGCTGAGAGCTTCTTCAAGTTCATTGATCTTCCTCTTTAATCACATGTTCTCAATTTCTTGCACTATGTCAAAATGTGTAAGCGTGTCCCTTTTAGCCATATGTAATTTAAGAAGTCTAGTAGGTCCAACTCCTAAGACATCTACTTTCGACTTTCATTTCTTTGTCACCTTCTTGTTCCTAATATGCACCTTCTCAATTTGTAACTTCATACTAGCCTTATCATAATGAGTATTATGCATAGTAATAATTGTTCTTCAAAAATGGTTGGCTCCTATATAGTTAATTATTCTACTATTCTTTGAATTTCTACTAGACATAGTGCTACCCAATCGAGGACTACAATAATATTTACTTTCATGTCGGTGAGCCCTTCTGCTTGTTTTGACTATTTCTTACTAGAACTTATATTACTTCTTGATGAGGTAACCATGGTATGGGATTTATCCAAACTACCATGATGGGGTGGTTCTTCACCATCATCTCCATTAGAGCATCATTCATTACTCTCTCCACAGGTTATAATTATCTCTTTTTCTTAGGGCCTAGGGAGGGACTCCGACGAGTCTGTGGGGCTTATAAGGGTTATACACTTGTAGGGTTCTTCCCTCTTTTCTTGATTTTGGTATTCTATTCTAAAGTGGAATTAACTTTTGTGATTAAATCATCATTTATTCTCTTGGAAGAATTTTCTTGTAAAATTCGAGTTCTTCACACTAATTAAGACAAGGAATGACTTTTGATTTTATAAATTCGAGTTCATCTCATCATTATAATATCTTAGTTTTATTCTTCCTCATATTTCTTTATCACGACAAAACTTTTCATTAAATATTATGTCATTTTAGCTTGAGCAAAAAGTGACTTTGAATAAAGTGAAAAATAATTTTAAGAAACCTCTTACTTTCATAATACTTATCCATATATATAATATACATAATCATATCCATAATTTTAATAACAAAAAAAACTTGTTTAGTTTTATAATAAAATAAGATTTATTAAATATTAATATTTTAAATATTAATTTTTATATTAATCAAAAAGTATTTATTATATTTTTTCCAACCCATGGCTTAAATATAATTTACAAAAAATTAAATAAACTTTCTATAAAAATATTTTATTAATTAAAAATAAATAATATACAAAATTTCTAAATAAACTTTTTATAAAAAAATTATAACTTTTATACCTTCACTTTATTATTTAAAAATAAATTTAAAGTAGGAACTATATCTCAACTAATAACAACATCTTTTAATTGTAATTCTTATATTTTAGTTTTTGGAAAGAATTAATATTTAACGTAATTAATCATTATTTATAAGTGAGTTAGGGCATAGTTTCAGTCTTATCAAATATTATGAATTCTAAATAATTGAATTTATTTGTAACGATGATGTAATGATGCTAAGATTAAGATTATTTGGAACAAAACTTCCGTTATAACCTTGGACATTGATATTGTTTGTTTTTATGGCCAAGATAAGAGATATTTTTGGAACAAAACTCGCATTATAACCTTGGGATATTGATACTATTTGTTTTAAGGAGAATCCTACCTCGATAACAAACCCACAACTAATGATCCTCTAAACTTTAGGTTTTGTTTTTTGTTTTTTCTTTTGGTTGAAGTAGTTCTATTAAATGCAAGGAGAAAATAACAATAACGCAGAGATAATTTTCATTATTTTATTAATGGTTTTTTTTAGTACATTAAAGTTGTAACTAAAATTAGATGTTGGCATTTTAAAGACATACTTAGCACCTGGAAACAATTTTTGGAAAAAAAAATTGATGTATTAAAAAGTCTAAAAAATACAGAGATTACATATATTGAAACTGTCCTTGTAGCCCCTTTATAGATAAAACAATGGCTAAAGTTATATTATTGTAGCCTAAGTCATTTAAACTTGCTGGAATGTTTAGCCTTCAAAGTAGCAAACCTAGTGGGTTTAGTGAGAGCAATGCTAGTTGAGCATATATGCTCTATGTATTGTTTGCGTGACTTGAACCCACGTGCTTTCAAGTCCTTTGGCGTGATTTTGGTCCTTTTAACCATAGCATCAACATTTATCTTTTTTGTTTTCTGTGGAAATTAAAACATTATCAATAAATATCAAAATCCACATAGATATAATGAAAATATGCTGACCATGTAACGAATATGAAAAGACATTTCATTGACTAGCTATCAATAAATATCAAAATCTATATAGATATAATGAGAATATGGTGAACATGTAAGGAATATGAAAAGAAAATGCATTAACTAGTCATAAAAAAATACGTCAATGTTATTATGAGCTAAGATATGTAGTATATAACTTACCTCTCCTAATTTATCTTGAAGTCTAGGTGAATGCCGCAATGGTTGAGGAGAATGTGATTTTTGCTGAGTATCATGTCCACCATCATACATGTGCAAAGGTGTTTTAGGAGATGTATATTCATTACTCTGAACATTAGATTATACATAGATATAAGTATGTGAATCAAAAAGAATTAAATGTAAAAATATGATAAAATTATAAGAGTATAAATAAATATAGTCTTACCTTGCATTGTGACATTGTGATTTTAGTCTGATTTTAGTTTAACGATTATGTTTTTTTCTTTGGAATTTCTTGAAAGAAAAAAATTGCAAGGATTTTAGTAAATCTAAATAAAAATTGTGTACTGCAAATTTTTGACAGTGTTAAATTTATTTCTATTCTAAAAATATAATTCAAACACTGTATTTACAAAAATAAAATTTTTGAGATTTTTACCCAAATCCAAAATTCACTATAATAATAACATGTTTAGATCTTTGTGGGATATACTCCAGACAATCGAAAGGTGAAAACAGAAATAAATTTTAGATTCCATGGATTAGTTCTGTTTTGTGATTAAATTTCCTGTGAAATTATATTTTTAAGAGTATTGAGTTGATTTTGAAAATGGACAGCTTCCGACCGTACATGACCTCAAATGGGCTCATTTGTGTAGAGGTGTGATACCCATTATTATACGCGAATTCTACCAGACGCAGATATTCTTCCCACAGCGTGGGTTGTTGCATAACGTATGCCCGCAACATATCTTCCACCACTTGGTTTACTCGTTCCGTTTGTCCATCGGTCTGAGGATGGTATGCTGTGCTGAAATTTAGTTGGGTTCCTAAATCAGCGAATAGTGTTCTCCAGAAGGCTGATGTGAACTTCACATCGCGATTGGAAATTATCGTTTTTGGAAGTCCATGAAGCTTAAACACATTCTGCATAAAAACATGAGCAATCTGTGTAGCTTTGTACGTGGATTGTACCGGTATAAAATGCGCAACTTTACTTAGTTTATCTACTACCACCATAATGGAATCGTTGTTCCTTTTTGACTTAGGTAACCCTGTGATGAAATCCATGGAAATGATTTCCCATTTCCATTCCGGAATAGGTAATGGTTGTAATAATCCCGCTGGATGCTGGTGTTCTGCTTTAATCTACTGGCATTCTAAACATCGTGCCAAATACTTGGCAATGTTCTTCTTCATTCCTGGCCAAAAGTAATCTTTTCGGATGGCAGTAATCATTTTCTGGTATCCCAGGTGTCCCGCATAATGGATGACATGGAATTCATCCATAATCATATTTTTAATTTTATCTTGGTTGGGTACATATAATCTTTGCTGGAAATATATCATTCCCGCATCATCTAACTCATAATCTGGTTGGCCTGCCAAGTTAGCAGATTGCTGTAGCTGCAGTTTTAACTGCTGATATTTAACATCTTGACTTGAGGCTTCTTTAACCATTTCCAAAATGGGACTCTTCCAGCCACTAACGGAGACTTCATACAAATGTTGTACTTTTCGACTTAAGGCATCCGCCACTCGGTTTTCTTTCCCTTGCAAATGTTTTATCTCGAAATCAAAGCCACTCAGGAAGTCCACCCACCGTGCTTGTCTAGCGTTTAAGGTAGGCTGGCTGAAATAGTTGGTCAAACTATGATGATCAGTGAGCAGCAAAAATTTCTTGCCCACAAGATAATGTCGCCACATTTTTAAGGCATGGATGACGGCAGTCAATTCTAAATCATAAGCAGAGTATTTCTATTCATGCTCCTTTAATTTTCGAGACTCGTACGCGACCACCTTGCCTTCTTGCATTAAAACTCCACCTACTCCTTCTTTGCTCGCATCTATACATACCACGTAATCCTTATCAGGGTCAGCTATCCTCAAAATAGGTGTTGTGGTGAGTAGGTGTTTCAATTGTTCAAAACTTTTCTGGCAGTTTGGGGTCCAATGAAATGCTTTCCCCTTTTTTTGTAATGAGGTAATGGGAAATGCTACTCTAGAAAAACCTTCTACAAACCTCCTATAATATCCAGCCAGTCCCATAAAAGATCGAACATATGCCACATCCTTTGGTACAGGCCAGTCCATTATGGCCTTTATCTTCTCTGGGTCCACAACGATCCCTTCCTTGGTAATTACATGACCCAAGTATTGGATTTCTTCTTTAAAGAAATCACACTTACTAAACTTTGCGTATAGTTGGTGTTCCCGAAGGGTCTATAACACCTTTCTAACATGTTCATGATGCTCCTCCATGGTGCGAGAATATACTAATATATCATCAATAAATATTAGTACAAATCTGTCCAAATATTGATGAAAAATACTGTTCATTAAACACATGAACGTTGCGGGGGCATTGGTAAGTCCGAATGGCAATACCACAAATTCATAATGACCGTATCTGGTTCTAAAAGTTGTTTTAGCGATATCCTCTTCTTTAATTCTGATTTGATGGTAACCAGAACGCAGATCAATCTTAGAGAACACTGTCGCACCTTTCACTTAATCGAATAGTTCGTCAATCCGTGGTAAAGGATATTTATTCTTAATGGTTAACTTATTTAACTGACGGTAATCAATGCACATTGGGAAGGTTCCGTCCTTCTTCTTAACAAACAGCACTGGGGCTCCCCACGGGGACACACTAGGACATATATAATTCTTGTCTAATAATTCTTGCAACTGCATTTTTAATTCTGTCAGCTTGGGTACACTCATTCTATATGGTGCCCGTGACACTGGTGCCGCTCCTGGAACCAACTCAATGGTAAAATCTATGTTCCTTCTTGGGGGCAACCTAGGAATTTCTTCTGGGAACACATCTGTGAATTCTTGGATTACAGGGATATTATTTAGAATAGCTGTTTTATCCTTAGAATCTGCATAACCCACCTGGATGGCATAGACCTGACATCCTTTTCGAATACATTTTACAAGCTGGTTTGCTGTTATTGGTCGAACTTGCACAGGTCGTTTAATTCCTTGCATCTCTTTTTTGTTTCCAAGGTGATCTTTAAAGTAGATAATCTTGGTCTTACAATCCACTAATGACTAGTGTTTTTCCAGCCAGTCCATACCAATGAGAATATCATAGGAGCCAAGGGGAAGCACGTTTAAGTCAGCCGTTACCGGCTGTCCAGCTATGGTGAAGGAGCAGTCCTTAATTTTAGCTATCACTCGTCTTTTGGCTCCCGTAGCTAATTGCACCAGCCATGGGTTTTTAAACTTAACAGATTGTAGATTACAACGTTCCACTACTTTTGGGCTTACATAACTCAGTGTAGCCCCAGGATCAATTAAAACAAATACAGTAAGGTATGAAATATTACCTTCGAATTCGACCATAGTTGGCTGATACTCTGCCTGACTGTCTTCCAAAGCCACATTAATCCTAGGTACACTGCGTCCCACTTCGTCGACTGTTGAAGCTTCGTGAATTTGGGATAACTGTTCCGTCCCCTTCCGCTGTGGACAGTTTTTGATGTAATGGGGTCCCCGACAACCCCAGCATTGCACCGGGGGTCTTGTTGTCCCTTCATTGTCCAAGCGTGCCTGCTGTTCGCCGACTTTAGATTCATTGTTAGGCCTAAATTTGGATGTGGTTCTAGCTGGAATTCTGCTGTTCAGTCCCTTGCCATTTCCCTTACTTCCACTGCTGCGATTTCCTTTGTTGTTTCCTGTTGACTTAAAGCTCTTTTTCTCATTCCATTTCTTGCCAGCTGCTTCCCCCTTTTGTTTGCTTTGCTAATAACAGATTCTGGCCTTCCGAATTACCTCATCCATTGATTTTGGATTGTCAAATTCAATCCTTTCTCGCATGTAGGGCGGTAAGCTGCTTACAAATCTTTGTACCTTTGCCTTTTCCTCCCTTATATATGGCACATAGCGAAGCAGGGAAGTAAAGCGGGTGATGAATTCGTCCATAGTCTGCTGCCCCAAACGCAGATCATGGAACTCTCTTGCCTTCTCATCGTAGAACCGTTCAGTTAGGTACCTCTCTTTAAAATACTCTTGGAAGTTATCCCAAGTAATAGTCTGTTCAGTAACTCCTTTTACAATCTTCACTTCCTCCCACCATAAGGTGGCCTTTCCTTGTAGCTGAAAAATAGCCAATCTGGCTTTAAGATTGTGGTCATATTCATTGAGCTGGAAATACTTGTTCATATTAATTAGCCATGCTTTAGCTGCTTCTTCTTGTTCCCCATCAAAATGTGGTGGTTTAATTTTGCGAAATTCCCCTTGTAGTTCCACCCTTTGTCTTTTCGAAGTTTGTTGTTCAATTACATTATCGGAACGCTCCTCCTGTTCCTCCGATCCTTCAGGGGGCATAGGGTGGTTCTGTTCTTCCGACATCCTCTGTTGCTCCATGCTAGGATTAGCTGGTACTTGATTATGTCGATCAGATAAACTTTTCAGTATTCTTTCTTGCTCCATCGTTAGTCTAGCATTGTCTTCCCGCAACCTTGCCATCTCATTTTTAAGTTCCTGTACGGTTTCTAGAATGGCTTGATTTGTAACTCTGGCCTCTTCCCCAAGCTGGACCCATAGTTCAGAATTATTTTCGGGACCAGGTATCCCTTGTCCCATCACAAGTCGTCGAGTTGTATTATCTGCTCTCCTCATGCTGCAAGTTTTCGAAACTCCTGATCCTGTACTTTTTCCAACAAAATGAAAAGAATGATAAGGAAGGTTCATATTTTATATATATATATATATATTTTTTATTGTTAATTCTATCCTTACCCAAAGGCCTCAGTTTTGTAACTGGGCTCTGATACCACATGTCACAACCCATTAATCCAACGCAAATAACATAATACTGGGTAAAAGAAAAATTTATTTCATTGTACACATTTTTAAAGATGGGTACGAGGGTTGAACCCATCGCCCATGGCGTAATTTAATATGTTTACGATTTGTTACACCTTTCAACCCATTACCCAAGGCGAAATTCATATATATAATATTTTATTATTCACCATCCTTGGCGCATGACATATTCGTATTCAATACGATTTACACTGACAACATCCCTTAGCGGATCCTACCTCTTAAATGCTGATTGCCTGAGGGATGGACAGGTGGACCTGCCTTGATACTATCTACCTTTGATCTGGATGCTGAGCTCGAGAGTAGGTAATGGCCTTTATTACCGTAGGCAAGTACTCGGCCTCCTCGGGATTATGGTTTGTTTTAATGATGGAGATTTAATCCCTCCATCGAACGGTGAAGGTTTCGCGTGCCCACTATACAGGCAACATTCTAGGGTTTATGAAATTCATTTGACAGAAGGTGGTTCGCTTCCTGAGAGCTCTGCTATGCGGCATCTAGATTATGGCGTTTGATTCTCAGGTGTTTACCTCGGATTTTGATGTTAGAACTTGAGCATGCTCTTTTGTGCTTGGAGGCTATGCGAATTTCCCAGCGTTCTATCCTGATTACCGCTCATTCCATCAGGTAAATCCACCATCGTTTCACTGTTGCTCGTCAATAGAATTTACAGGGTTTTATTGAATCCACTCCTGAACTAATTTTTATTCACATCGGTTGGTTGAACAGAGTATGGTGACCTCAGCACGGCGGTAAGGAACTACAGCTCCAATTCTCCAGTGGAAACTATTTCACCGGTAAGAGCTTGACTCCTGTAAGAAATCTAGCTATATAAGGAGGAGTCGAATGCGAAGTTTAATTCTTATCTCCTTCTGTCAGGTGGTTTTCTGTTTTTCTAATGGGAGCATGAATCATTCCTCACTTCCTGGGCTAAGGAAGCCTTTCACAGCTCGATGACATGAGGCTCTGCCCTTATGAATATTCAAGGGTTGGTGTGATGTGCTCGCACCTTATGAGAGGCTTTCAGGTCTTTTATTATTGCATGATGGTTTTATTGTAGATGTATAAGCTCCCGGATAGTTAAATTCTCTCTTGTTCTGTATAGAGGGATTACTTGGCGAGCCACTGGTTTCCTTAACTCAGTCCGGCTGTGCCTTTTAGAATCATTTCATTGGATGTATGAATATTTATATACCCATTACTCTATACTGTGTGTAGCTCAGCTCCGAGCGGATATTTTGATTTCTGAGTTTTTCTATATAAATATAAACTCTGTAGCTTCAGTTTCTTTAATAACCTGATTGAGTTCCAACAAGGGTTTGTTTGTCTATGGATTTGGTACATGATTTTTTTACTGGTACTTGGATGTATATTTTTCCTCAATTTGTCAGTATATATATGTATATATTAATCCGAGGTTTTTATTCCCAAATGCGCTCGACGCTCGGGAACCTCTAGTTATGTTTTATCGCTTCTATACGAATGGCAATGTTTTCATTTCCTTGCTTCATTTAAACAACACCTGTAAATGTAATTTTCGTGGGTCTGTTACTGAATATTTCCAGTCTACATGTTCGCGGATTCTTCGAATAAAACAATTTAACTCTTTAATTTACGTAGCTTCCGCATGCTGTTTTTTGGGTTCATTTTGAAGTGTTCTCTGAATGTATACGAATTTCCAATTTCATTTTAAATAAATTTTGACCCTATAACTAAGGGTTTATGAATGCAATTGTTGGTTATAATGGCTTTTCTTTCACAAATGCTGTTGTATATTTACGCTATCTTTCTACTATCGCAGAGAAGAAAGTAACACTTTGTTTTATAGCGTATGGTCTCTGATGGATTCTGTTACTGTATGGGGAATTATTCACACCCAGAACCTATAAATCTTGTCATTATTTATTACTGTTCCGCTCAGATTGTTTATTGTCATTCTTTTATTTCGTTACAGGTCTAAGTTTTATGATTCCTTTCATTTTCTTGTACATGGAAATTTACTATTCCCCTTCAACATTCTATTCGGTTTCTAAGGGGAGGGTTTCGGTATTTAAATGAATCCCTAAAGCCAACCTCCCAGACAGTCCTCTGTTCAAGTTAATTAAATAATCTAAGTTCAGTCGAACTATATTTAAATTTTTCATCTCAAACAGAATGTAATTATTCTCTTTCTAATATACTGGGACTATCGTTAGAGTACTCTGCTTCTTAATCTACAGCTAACTGATATTTCGAAAGAGTATGAAATTTTCTCGGAAATATGAAAACTGTAACTGTACTTACCTGTACTGCCACACTTACAGTCTCCTATACTTCTCCAGAATGGAGAAAATTGTTTTTTTTTGCTTGCTTTCCTCCCAACCACGAGATTAGTCAATCCAGACTGAATCTCCCCCCAAGCTCATTTGCCAGGCCTCTGCCTTCGGCAAATATAATGCACCACCTGTGCCTGTGCTATCTGGTCCTCACCAGACTTAGCACTATCTCTTTCCTCCTTCTGCGCCTTTCTTTTCCCGTCTGTTCCTTAACAACCCGAGCCTTTCCTTTTTCCCATCTTTTCTATGGGAGGAGGAAAAACAGTTAGGGTTTGCCCCCCTTGCTGACAACTGTTTATTTATTTTTAATCTGGCAAGAAAAGAGAATAACTTTCTCATAGAAAGTTACCATATGTAATTTACTCAATCCATATTCAGTTTTGGAATTAATAACATTCTAATCATTTTATAAAAAAAACAATAATCCCTGTTCCAAATTTTACCTACAATGGTAAAAACAGAGGATTTATTCACATAAATTATCCGGTCATTACAATGAACCACTTATTGTGGTTCGAAACGAGTAGATAATTTGTACAAATTATGAATCATAGAGGTTTACCTGCTGAGAACATAATATTATGTATTGTAAATTAATCTATAAGGTTAGCTCAATTGGTTGAGTCTTAGTCCTTAAAACACTTTTGTTATTGAAAGGTCACATGTATGTATTGTAAATCAACCAAGAAGGTTAACTCAATTGGTTGAGTCTCCGTCATTAAAACACCATTGTAATTGAAAAGTCACAGGTTCAATTCTTTCAACACCCTCATCTCAATTGGTCCGATCTACCAATCTTGAATCTAGCCCTGAGGAGTCGTCTCAATTGGTCTGATCTACCGATCTTGAATCTAGCCCTAAGGATGGTTATCTCAGTTGATCTACCAATCTTGAATCTAGCAGATCTTGAATCTAGCCCTAAGGAGGGTTATCTCAATTGGTCATCGATCTACCGATCTTGAATCTAGCCTTGAGGGTTATCTTAACTGGTCACCGATTTTCAGATCTTGAATCTATCCCTGAGGGTTATCTCAATTGGTCACCGATCTATCAATCTTGAATCTAGCCCTGAGGGTTATCTCAATTGGTCACCGATATATCGATCTTGAATCTAGCCCTGAGGGTTATCTTAATTGGTCACCGATTTTCCGATCTTGAATCTAGCCTTGAGGGTTATCTCAATTGGTCACCGATCTATCGATCTTGAATCTAGCCCTGAGGGTTATCTCAATACCAATCTTGAATCTAGCTTCGAGGGTTATCTCAATTAGTCACCGATCTACCGATCTTGAATCTAGCCCTGAGGGTTATCTCAATATCAATCTTGAATCAAGCCCTGTGGATTGTCTCAATTGGTCACCGATCTACCGATCTTGAATCTAGCCTTGAGGGTTATCTCAATATCAATTTTGAATCAAGCCCCGAGGGTTATCTTAATTGGTCACCAATCTACCGATTTTGAATCTAGCCCTGAGGGTTATCTCAACTGGTCGCTGATCTATTGATCTTGAATCTAGCCCTGAGGGTTATCTCAATCGATCTTAAATCTAGCCTTGAGGGTTATCTCAGTTGGTCGCCGATCTACCGATCTTGAATCTAGCCCTGAGGGTTATCTCAATACCAATCTTGAATCTAGCCTTGAGGGTTATCTCAATTGGTTGAGTCCCCATCGTTAAAAGCACATTTGCTATGGAGATATCACGGATTCACACTCGTTAAAAGCACATTTGCTATTGAGAGGTCATGGATTAAGCACATTTGTTATGGAGAGGTCATAGATTCACACTCATTAAAAGCACATTTTCTATGGAGAGGTCACATATTCACACAGATTCACACTGAGGTCACAATTCACACTCTTGGCGCTTGAGTAGGAACATATTGCATGGACATCCACATAAAAAAAATTATGTATTGTAAAATAAATTATTCTTTTGATGTATTGTAAATGAAAAAACCTTAAGGGAAATATTGAGAAAAACATAATATAAAACAAAAATAAAGAGAAATACAAGGAAAAACCATAATATTATATGATTATATATAAAAATAAATGTAAAGAAATATTAAAAAAACAATAATATAAACCAAATGAAAAGAAATATTAAGAAAACATAATATTATATATGAAAGCACAATAAGATAGAGGAAAAAATTATAAAAAAATAAAAGGAAAAAAAATATTAAAAAAACATAATATTAATCGAGAACACTAGATTTTTTTAAAATTTATCTCCATCATAACTATAATATACTTTTACTTAACTCTACAATGATAGACAACGTTATTAAACCTATTTTATCATCACTCTGTAATATGTTTTCACTTAACCCTAACCCTACACTCATAGACAACGTTATTAAACCTATTTCATCATCACTCTATAATATATTTTCGCTTAACCCTAACCCTGCATTCGTAGACAACGTTATTAAACCTATTTCATTTCACTTAACCCTACACTCGTAAACAATGGTATTAAACCCATTTCATATTTTACTCAGTTAAAAAATGACACTAAAATGGTAAAGTTTAACACTCACTTCTCATGTTTTTTTTCATATAACACGCCTGCCGGGTCCCACCCGAAAGGGCACACACCAGTCCAGCCCAGCCGACTGAACCCAAGTCTCGAAGCTTCACGCTGACAGACCCAAAGAGAATTAAACATAAGCTTACCTCTTAGGTTTTCTTCTACCGCCAATCATGTCAAATCCACAGTTCCCACGTTTGACATAGCAGGCAGTGTCGGGACCGTGACGCTGACAATAACTGACCGTCTTGTTGGAAGTCGGTGGAATCATTCCCCATAGAAACCGCCACGTAAGCAAACACAGACGCAGCTGACGGCGAGAGAAGGGGTAGACAGTTGAGTGACAAGAGAGCGTGGACCGATTGCCTGTGACTAGCGTAACACGGAGTTACTTGCGGCCCCACCACAGGCGCCGCCACTGCCTCCACGAAGAACGATGCCACCATGAACATGCAACATCAGTCGGGTCGGGTGAGGATTAAACGCGGCGGGGCCACTTAACATCGGAGTAGTCTATAATGCGATTTACTTTTTGACGATAGATGGGACGTGACCATGGATGATGGTCATACATAACATGGCAAGTATCTTGATTTTCCGGCACCTACTTTTTCCCGGAGGTCTGACAACGAGCCGCCGCCACTGTTCTTCTAGGAGGACTCAATTAAAGCACGCATGTAGAACAATCTTTTACTTGAAATTCAAAATTTGAAATTTGAGCGCACTACATGAAAGCCCATGCCCAGGGGTGAATGCATGAATGCCTGTGGGGTGGAAATGGGGATGTTGGCCGATTCTTTAGCAGAAGGTGGCTTCACAAAGAATTTATACCTTCCCTGCCTCTGCAACAACTGCACCAATATCATGAACCTTTACTTCAATCTTGTCGCTCGGGAAGGTATTTATTACTCTTCATTATGCGTTTTGGTGGATTTTAGGTTCGCTCAAGAGCTTCGCCTCATATTCATGTACCCTACATTGTAGCAGATGTAAAATATTATACTTACTGGATATCCTACATGAGACATACCTGTAACTGTGAATATATGTATGGGTTTTATACCTGAAGTTAGCCCATGATTGATTTATATGAATATATAATATTTGTAGGTTTCTACCTGCCCCACCTGTGCGAGGCTTACAGAACCCAATACCTTCGGATGATAAGCGAGGTTAGACCATTTTTTGTTGCTCCTACAACAATTGGTTTTGGTCATATAACAATTTCTCCCACTTCGGCTACATCTCCAGTCTCTTCATAGCTCAGTTATCAGGCCGTGATTCCAACGCAATTGGTGCCCTTTTAAGGTGATAGCGATGGTGTTGTCTCCCTGCAAAATCAAACTCCCCACCGTTGTAGTCAATGTCCACAAGAATGCCACGCCTACGGAAGTTATTTCATTTTCTGCGATAGAAGCATACTATAACAAGCGCGGTGATGCCATATACATATCCACGATTTCTGTGGGTTTCTAGGGAGCTCTTTTCGTTGCCATATTTTTCTTGTGCACGCCAAACCGAGTCAATAATTGGGTGTGACGTCTGGTGGAATACGTTCATTCTGTCCACCTTTGTTTTTTCGACCATTGTTTCCACAACAACGAATTACTGGACATATTAAGCTGCTCAAACTTGAAAGGCAACATCGACAAGAAAGCAATTCGTTACTAGGCAATTGTCTTCAAGATGGAAGATTGACGAGGAGTTGGCAATTTCTGTTGTTGAACTACAGAAGAGGGTTTGATGTATCTAGAGATAGTGGGGACTTTTGTTAGTGGCTTGTTGGTGGCTACTAAGATGTGCATTTATTGTCATTTTAATCGTATTCTCAGCATGCATCTTGTTCACCTGGTCCGATCTCCTCTGCCCATGGGACAACGTCTCAAGATTTCCAGTTTTTCTAGTTTTGTGGAGTCATTGTGATTTCCAGTTTGTCTATTTTATGGAGATAATGTATACCTCTTGTAGTTTTTCCTTCCAGAAAATTTTAGAGTTTACTTCTTGAATAAATGTGTGGCTACTAAGATATGCATGTCTTGAAAGTTTAATCGCTTTGTCATTAACATGTCCATGTATTTCGATTTTAGTTGCTTTCTCAGCATGCCTCTTCTCCACTTAGAATTGTTTTTTGGAATAAGAACAAACATTATGTTCTGGTTTTATTAAGTTTCATCTTTTTCTTAATTACAAAGAAACAATGGTCTCCCGTGTTCGTGCGTAGGTGAAATGGGGTCTGTTCTAGGATTTACTTTTCTTAAATATGGACGTTGCATGTATTTTTAAATCATAATGAAAAATATATTCACTATTCTCTTTTATGTATTTTTGAATTATAATGAAAATTGTATTCCATA
>APFE030163597.1:45079-73951 GCA_000404065.3 Pinus taeda
GAAACGTTAGTTTGTGGACACAATCTTCTAATCAAGAGGAGGAGCAAGATGTTCCTTCGAGCTCTATTCTCAGGAGTCTAATATGGGATAAGTAGACATTGAGAGATGTTAAGGAGGACCATGTAGATTCTCCTAGCAACACTTTTAGAGAAAGTAGATGACTAGCCATATTTTCCAATTATATAGCGTTGGTGAGAAATCAGTGAGTTTGAGTCTTTTACCTTTAAAGAGGCAGCATACCCATAAATTTTGAGGAATGCAACAGTGAAAGAGTATAATCCTATCACGAGGAACTATGAGTGGGAGATAATATCAAGGCCTAAGGGGAAGTTCTTGGTCACTTCTCAATAGATCTACAAGGTCAAGTATGAAACGAATGGTAGTATTGAGAAGTACAAAGCCAACTTTGTGGCAAGAGGATTCTTCGAGAAGGAGGGAGTGGATTATAAGGAAATATTTGCATCCGTTGCCAAATATGCATCTATCAGCATAGCTATATTTATTGCCTCAAAGATGGGGTGCAAGATTCATTAGATGGATGTGAAGATTTCCCGGCTTAATGGGGAAATTGAGGAAGAGGTGTATATTGAGCAACCTCAAGGATTTGAGGTGCATGGGAGGGAGTCCCATGTATGCAGACTAAAGGACTTAAATAGACTTAAGAGGAAACCTTGCACATGTTACTCTAGGATTGATGGGTACCTATTGGGATTGGGCTTCACCAAAAATGAGGCGGAACCAAACTCGTATTATGTAATTGTTGAGGGTGATATGCTTATTTTTTTCTTCTATGTTGACGATCGTTTCTTAATTAGATCATAGAGGCTCATTGAGATGTGAAAGGAGGACCTTTGTTTCAGAGTTCGAGACGAAGGACATTGGTTTGATGCATAACTTCTTAGGATTGCAAGTGTGGCAACAACTATGAGAGATTTCCCTTGGGTTGGGAAAGTATGCAGTTGAGATTATGAGGAGATTCAAGATGGAAGATTGCAGGTTCATGTCTACATCTGTGACCACCAATTTAAAGAAATGGAGTGCTTCTGATAGTGAGTTGGCATTTCTTCTTCCCACCTTGTACAAACAGTTGATCGAGTCCTTGATATATTTGGTCTACACTAGGCCATATATTTGTTGTGTTGTGAACACACTCAACCAATTCATGGTGGATTCGAAGAGGGTTCTGTGTGTGGAAAAAATGCATGTGCTCAACTATCCTCATGGTACAATGGAGTATGGAATGAGATATGTCAGAGTTGGTGGAGTGGAGTTGCAGTGCTACATAGATTCATATTGGGAAAGGAATGCAACGAACAAGAAAAATACTTCAAGTTGTTTTAGCTTGGGATTAGCCACGATCTCATGCTACAATAGAAAGAAGCACTCTATGGCACTTAGTTGAGTAGAGGTTGAGTACATGACAATGAATTTGGTGAGTTGTAAGGCCATACAACTTCACAAGATGCTAATACAATTGTTTGATCTTCAGATGGGGCCCACTATGATTCACTGTGGCAATTAGAGTTGCATTAAATTCTATGAGAATCAAGTTTTTAATGATAAGTTCAAGCAAATAGAGATTAGATACCACTTCATTAGAGACAAGGTCCAAAGTTGTGATATCAGATTGTAGTACATCTCCATAGAGGAGAAGGTAGTAAATATTCTCACCAAGCCTTTAGTAAAGGGGAAGTTTGTGTTTTATAGGGACAAGTTTGGGGTGGTGGAGAATGTTGAACCATGGTTGTCATTGATGTCAACCCAAACAACAACTAAAATATGCCTCACTTTTGATGACCAAAATGAAAAGGAATATCAAAGAATTTGGGGTCAGGATCATCATATTTGATTATCCTTGTCATGTCGATTCTGATAGTGGGTAGTACGTCTCCTAATTCCTCACAATTGGCGAGTTACACCTTTATAAAGATTGGAGCCCCATTTTTTGCCAAGAAGACCCAAAAGGATATGCTACAAGTCATTCTTGTTCATTCAAAGAAAATTAAATTAAATTGGGTTGATCCTATTCTAGTCAAAAGTCAATTCTTATAAAGGATAAATAACCAAAAATTTCAATTAAAAGGGTTGTAGGGTTTTT
Source organism: Pinus taeda (assembly GCA_000404065.3). Lineage (NCBI taxonomy): Eukaryota > Viridiplantae > Streptophyta > Pinopsida > Pinales > Pinaceae > Pinus > Pinus taeda. Next base: position 47,178 of record APFE030163597.1, read on the forward strand.
TGGTTCCAAAATTAGTTTTTGAAATTCAAATTTCAATTTGGCTCCCGCGAGTTTTCAAGTCCACTTTCCTCCTTATTCAAGCGGCTCCTAAAACCTCAGCCTATACTAATATATATATATATATATATATTATAGGGTCACATCTTCCCTCCTAGTAAGCAAGATCGATCAATCATTAAGCGACATATCTTTGTTTTGGATTGCAACATGGAGTAGTCTTGAATATTTGAAGAAGGTCAAAGACCAAAGAATGGTTTCTAGGTTTATTTTTCTTATGGTTATTCACTGGGATTTTGGAGCATTTTTTGAGCTCATTTGACCTCTTTTGAGGAAAATCTAAGACATGTTTTGAAGCCAGATCAAAGGTTATTTGCAAAGGACTTTTTAGCCCTTGTAGGAGGACTATTTGACCTTCTTCCTAAACGCATCTAAGGCATTCAACGTGATATATTTTCTATCTTTGTAGCCTTTGAGTAGTCTAGCATATCTCAAGGATATCTAGGGTTTATCCTTTTGTTTTTCAGGTCATGGTGATTTGTTGGGGTATTGTGCTTTCTCTGTAGGTTTTCAACCCTTTGGGATAGGGAAAGTCTAAGCCAAAAATTCATACTGAGCTTGGAGCACTCTATGTGAATCTCTTTGAAGATGATGTAGACTCATTGAAGAAGGTTCTTGGTTTATTCGCACTAGTTTTGAAGCCTTATTTCAGAATTCAATAGAGGTGAATCTTTGTGGCATGGATACTCAGATCCTTCTGTAGCACTATTTTGTTTTGAACCTAGAAAAGGAGGTTTCTCATATGTTCGATTGAGCCAATACTGAGGCGTAAACTTGTTGATACATCAATCGCTCATTAGGGAATATATGTTGATTATTTTTTGGCATTTTTGTTGTTTAAATGCAGATCCGTAACCTAGTCTAAGGATTCTTTTGGCAAATTTTTTGCGAATTATTTAAGGACTTCATATGCGGCTCTTTTGAGGACAAAAGTGGGATTCATGGAAATATTTCATTTACTCATGTGCATGTATCTAAGGAAGATATAAAACCATCATGAAGTTAGACCTCCTGAAGTGTAATATCTGAAGCAAACTTTGTTGTATTTAAGGATTGATCTATAAGTGAATCGGGCTCTCTTTTGGTTTTGTTCAAAAGAATTTTTGGCATCAATTTTCTGATGTTTGTGGTAAACTTAAAGAACCTAATCCAAGCCATATCAAAAATATTTCACTAATGTCTAATCCAGGTTCATCTTTTACTTCAAGGACTAGTTGTTAAAGGAGCTAAAACATATCAGTTTTATGATTGATATAGGTCTTTATGGATTGTTGTTTATCATGGTATGAGAGATTTATGTGGTTGCATATGTATAATGATAAGGCTTAGTGGTTTAACAAATCTCCAAGGAATCATCCTCAATGATTGCGAAAGTTTAGAGGTACTTTCAGATTCCTTTGGGAGTTTGGAAAATCTCAGAGGAATTTTACTTTATGATTGTAAAAGATTGAAGAATATTTAAGATTCTTTCACGGATTTAACAAATCTCCAACACCCCTAGATGTCTAGTTTGGACAGATTGAATAAACTTCCAAAATCCAGTAAATTGGTCTATTTGAGTGTAGGAATTTAAAAAAAAATCCAAATTCCTTGGGGGATTTAATGAATCTCCAAGAAATCATCCTCAACAATTGTGAATATTTGGAGGTACTTCCAAATTAATTTGGGATTTTGACAAATCTGCTGCACATTTAACTCATTGGTTACAAAAGATTGAAGAAGCTTCTAGATTCTTTCACAGATTTAACATATCTCCAAGGAATCCATCTCGTCAACTGCGAAAGTTTGAAGGTACTTTTAGATTCCTTTGGATATTTGAAGAATCTTCAAAGCATTTGCCTGTGAGGTTTCAACTTGAATATGCTTCCAAATTCCTTTAACCATTTAACAAACCTTAAGTTCATTACGTTGCAAGATGTAGAATTTTGAATATTCTTCCAAATAATTTATTTTGTAATTTAACAAATCTCAAATGTGTAAGTCTGACCAATTGCGAAAGTTTGGAAAGTCTTCCACGCTCCTTGGGAAATTTGGCAAAAATCCGATCCATTAAGCTTGGTAACTGTAAAAGTTTGTAGAATCTTTCGAAATCATTTAGGGAGTTAATGAATGTCTGAAGCATTAATTTGTCTGGATGCAAAAGTTTGAAAAAGCTTCTGAATTCGTTGGGGAATTTATTGCAACTTGAACTCCTAGTTTTGAGTCATTGTTGCACGTGTTTACCCATAACACTTGGAAACATCACCACACTTCAATTCTTATACTTATTAGGATGTGTCTGGATGGAAGTATTGTCATCCCACGTGGAACATAAAGTGTCGTTGGTATGGTTAAATATTATGGGTACTAAATTAAAAGAGTTGACCAATGCGCAGACTACATGCCTAAGGAATTTGAAATATCTTTACCTGGGAAGTCATTTGTTGAAAATGATGTCACATTCGCTTGGATTCTCCATGGATTCCAGGAATTGAAATGCTTAGTTGAGTATGTTGGAGATATCAAAATGTGGAATACAAGAGTTACCTAGTCTCATGGAGATGAACAATCTCCAAATTTTAAGAGTATGCGGTTGTTTGCTACGTGAACTACCATTTAAGGAGTTGTATGCCCCAAGAGGAAAGAGAAATAGAAGAGCAAAGGACAAAGGCTTGATTTGGCTTAGGGAGATAGAGTTGTGTTGCATAGAAGTAACAGAGGTATCCTTTCCTGAAGGTGTGTGCATCAACCTTCAAATCCTTTGCATCATGTGTAACACCCTCCTCGCACATCCACCCAAGTAACCATGCCAACCGGGGTAAACATGAGACGAGAGGCTACTATGATCAGATTCAACCTCCTAGGTGACCTTAAAGAAGTGTAATTAATGGAACATCACACACAGTCATCCAACATCATTAGCAGAGCCCTAGGGAGACAAGTCAGCCACTTAGATAGCCTGTCCCTAGGTCCCAGTGTTGTTCTAGACCTCTGAGGCCATAGTTTCTCTCATTCTATGGGTAAGAGGGCAGTTAGAGACCTAAATTCGCTCTCTTAGGCCTGTCTTCCAGTGATTGTGGACCAAACTCAACAGTTTTGTGCTAGGGACCCCGAGAATTAAGCCACCTTTTCAGGCCCAAACAACTGCCCAAAATGGAATGAAACCTCATAATCAAGTAAAGTACATGGAAACAATGACGCAAAAGGAAATAGTTGATCAAGACCTTAACTAGACTCCTATTATCCATGATAAGCATTTCATCAAACATATCATAGACATGTAACCTACAGGTGTAAACGATAGAATTAAGTGTAGGGATATCATACTTATTTGAGAATCATCATGAACCATTGTTTCCTTGTGTCTTTTGTTTCCTTATCACTTATTAGGTCATATATACAATATCCATTCAAATACAAGTGAAAACATGTTGAAAGCCAAACATAGTTGTTGCCATAAAATGTACATATAAACAAGATAAGAGGAACATAAATACAATAAACATTTGAGTCACCAAAATCCGTATATACACCAATACATTTACACATGAAAACCAATGTAATGAATTTCTCATTAATCAATGCAATGAACCAACCGGAGATGGGAGTACCACGTTCCATCTGACCATAGTTTGGATGATCCAAGTCTCTCTTCAGCCAATCACCCCCGTGCCATATTCCAAGCATGAATGTGGGACTCATAGAACACATCAAAAACACCAATCAATGTGGATACCACCAGAGTTCTCCGCCTACACCATGAGGAATTTGAGTGCCTCCTAGTCTCTCAGGCTTTACCATGCATTCGCAGTCTGATCCAGGGATCACTAGGCCCTACATCGAGACATACTCTCCAAGCATTACCGTGCATTCCATCTCGGAATTAGTAGGCCCGACGGAGAGAAAATCCACCTCTTGGCTTTATCATATATCCCGCCATTCACTAGAAAGGATTCCTAGGCCCACCGAGGCACACAATTTGACTTTACCACAACCGATAGTTCGGTTCAGGGGTTACTAGGCTAGTGGCTTTATGCATCCTCAGTCTGGTTCAAGGACCACTACCACCATGTGTTTGTCAATTCGGAGATCCACCCCACTAAGCTTCGAATCCAATCCGACCATCCCACATAAACCGTATGAGAGAACCCATCTCATCAAAGCTATTAGGAAATGGCAAGGTTGGGCTGAAAATACTGTCACACCTAGAAAAACCCATGCCATGGTAGAAAATAAACATAGGCAATCTCATGCATGCCAAAAATAGCAAGGAAAATACACATGCAAGTCAATACCTGTAATGAAGCATGTTGTTGCTGCTTGATCCTGCATTTCCTTGCTTGATCTTTGCTTTCTCTTCCTTCTTTGCCTTTCTTGCTCCAATGCTAATGTGCTCCAAGAAAACTCTAAGTGTCCAAGAGTATGAGAGCGAGATAATAATGAAAGAGCTCCAAAGCTAAACTGAAAAAAGGTTACCAATTGATCCTCAGAAGCCATTTTATGAATGAGGTCTCTATTTTCTTCATTTTCCATTATTTTCCTTCATTTTCCTTCATTTTCCTCTTCACATGCAACCTATGACCTTTCACCTCCTTTTTCTCCAAATTTCCATTATTTTCATAAATAATTGTGTCAAAATTGTCATTTTTCCTTTTAATGACTTAGCCATTGCCTTTTCCAATTTCCTTAGCCATAAACAACCAAATGAACACCCCCTAGGATGTCTTGCCTAACATTTAGCGTGGAATAAGTGTCCCATTCATACGTGGTTATTGTTTTATCTTTTATTACATGGAATTTTCACCAAGGTTGTTACATCATGTGTTGTAATGATTTGGTAAAGGTTGGTTCATTGCCATCAACTATAGAGGATTTGATTTTGAGGGGTTGTGGTGCATTGGAAAAAATAGAAGGGCTTTCTGGGTTGGCAAAACCTTTGGAGGTAGGCATGCGAGGGTGTTATAATATAGCAATGGGGGAGCTGCCACATGTCTGGAATTCCATGCATTTGTTCACCCTAGGTGACACTTACAACCACAAGGAGGAGGAGGAGATGGCATATTTGCAAGAGGGTGTCCTATTTCAATTTTGACCAAGACGAATTGGTTTGGCATGTTGATTAATTAGACTCTTTGTCGGAACTCTTTGGTTTTTTGTGGAGTGTAAATATGAAAGGAGTAGTAGTGTTAATCTTTGTTGTGTTATATTTATCACTTTTAAATACAAAATAAACAAATAAATGAGAAGCAACTACATCGAAAATTCCGTGGAGACCTAAATAATTACTAATGATTGTCTTCTAATAGAGGCAATGATGAAGGTATATTTAAGCGTTATCCTTTATATCTGACGTGATATACTTGGAAAATATAATTTCTACTTGTCTTAGTTGTGATGGTTTGAAGTTTTTTCCTATTCTTTAGGAGTTGTTTAGATTATTCCTACTTTAGTGTTTGGTTGAGATATTTGCTCAACTAAGTGATTGTGTGATTAAGATATAATTTCTATTTTCAACCAATGATTGATGTATTTATAGTGTGATTAATCTAATGTAACATACGTTTTAGTGTGCAATTGGTTTTTCAAATTGGCATTAGAGCCTGTATGGCCCTCACTCCCTCAAGGGAAGGCCCATGAAGATGGAAGAAATCCGAGGTTCTATTTTTTGTACATAGATAGTTAGGGTGTGAATGTTTGCTTTCTAATTGTTGCGGTGTTAACATTATTTTTTCGTGTCTCGCTGGGCCTGATTGGAAGGTGCAACGAAGAAGATTTTTGTTAACTGAAGGAGGCGCAAAAACCAGGAATACCTCATTGTGGCTAGAAAGGGTGTAGGGTAATGATGATGCGATTATGGATCTAACCGATCTGGCAGCTTTTTACAACACGCTAGAAATTTTCTTAACCTAAGGTTACAGTCCCAGGGCCTCGATTTGACTCTCATGGAAACCATGCATTGTAGGAAGCCTCCGTTGGTCATTATACCGCTTCTGTTGTAGTTAGGGTTCGAAATCATCAATTACATGTGGCCCTGCTTATACTAATCCGTAGAAACAAATTAGAGAGAAGATTCAGTCAAGTATATAACTTGTGGTTTCCTTGTTTGCACCGTGCTTCCATCGTCTGCACATGAAATTCGCTTTATTAAGGGATGGTCATTTACATCGTCTATGCAATGAAATAAAATTAAAACAATTTTAATGAAAGTTAAATTGCCACGCTTCATGGAAAAAACATATGATTCATGTTTGTATTTCCTATTATTTTTTTAACACCGAGTAGATGCTAGATTCTATACTAGTTGTTCCTAGATGCTAGTATATACTGGACCGGGAACATATGTTTCAATGTAGATATCCATGCATCATCCATTGCAAGGAATCCATTAATATGTTGTCAATCATGGCATCACCAATCTGTCATTAACTATGAGGAGACTTCTTTCTGCTTAGATGAGAGTGAATAGTTTCACGATTATTGGTCTTGTGAGATTTGTCGGTTTATTTGTTAAATAGTTTGTTGTTGCACTTTGTAAGTTTGTTTGTAAAGAGGTGCATAATAGATTAATGAATGGAGTAATATAGAGATGGAGGTGCAACCTGTTGAATGTACAACACAGTGACAATTTGAATGTTTGTCCTTGTTGTGAACAGTCGTTATGGTAGAAATGCTCATGAAGCATGGCAAGCTCTCCGCATAGAATCAAGGGTAGGTAAAAGTTCAATATGGATGGTTTTCAAGTTAGTTTCACAGTTGTGGATCTAGGGAAGGATGACTCATTTGTTGAAGATGTGGGAGTGGCCTTCTGGTGAGGTTACGTGACAGCTTGGAATGCTGTTCAGTAATTGAATTTTGGAGATCTGTGATTCGAGAGTTCGAAAGTGAAACTTGAGAATCCGTGTTTGCAACTACACCCTTATGAGGGTTATGAGACAACTTGATGGAGTTAGTAGCTTAGAAAATTTAAAAATTCATAATGATGGAGAGGTATGCAGTTATAATGGTTGAAAGAACCATGTATGCAAAGGACATCCTAGTAAATTGGTTGTTGTAGCAGTTGGTCACACATGCATTTCATTGGATGGTTATTCCTTTATATGGACGTAGACATATTCTTCTTTATGTTTGTAAACACCACCATAACTAAACTTTGTTGATTGAGATTGAGATAAGTAGTCATTAAGGGGTGGACTTGGAAAATATAATTCCTACTTGTCTTAGTTGTGATGGTTTGGAAGCTTGTTCCTATTCTTCAAGAGTTGTTTAGATGATTCCTAATTTAGTGTTTGGTTGAGATGTTTGCTCAACTAATTGATTGTGTGGTTAAAATAGAATTTATATATTCAACCAATGATTGATGTATTTATAGTGTGATTAACCTAATGTAACATTTTTAGTGTGCAATTGGTTTTTCAAATTGATTGTTTTCATCAAGCTATTATTTTAGTTGTTTCAAATATAAAATTGTCCTATAATATTTTTTGGTGTGAATCATATTGTTTCTATTTTGAAAAGTTATCCAACTTCGTTGATAACACAATTTCAAAGGGTCAGATTTTAAAATATTTAATTTTAATTAAAATAAAATATTTTAAAAATTAGAATATAATAATACATTTAACGAAGATTATAAAAATGATATTTAACATGACATTAACGCATATACAAAAGTAGAAGAAAGAAGACTATGCATTACAAAAGTAGGAAATAGGTAAGTATATTAGATGGAATAATATTTTAATTGTACTTTAAAAATAAATATATTTTATAATTTTTATAAAGAAAATTAGAAATATTAAAGATTTGAAAATTAAAATAGTAAAAGTTTTGTATGAAAATTAAGTAATTTGAAGAAAAATTAAATTTTTATATAGAAAATAAATGATTTGAAAATTATTAAAGATACTTAAAATAGGGTAAAATGAAAATTTTTAGTTACTATATTTTAAAAAAGCTTAATGACTTTTTGATTAATTAAATATACTGAATCATGAAAGTAAGATGGACTTTTGGTGTAATAAGAGACATTGTGGTAGTGAAGTATAGGAATTATTATTTGTGATTTCAAAATATTCTTAATGGGTTAAGGAAGGAATAATTCATTATTTAGATGAGAATATTCATCATTTTATAATTAAAATTTTGTTTTTTGTTGATGCAATTTTATGAGTAATTCACTTCATATTTAAAATTGCTAATTAGAGAAGGAAGAAAAACATGACACCTTACAAAAGGACATTGGACAATATTTTCATAACACTTATCATCATGCACTATGATTATTCGTTGGATGTCTGGTCTATGAGTTGGTCCATGAGTTGTATATTGAATATGAAAGTGATATGAACCCATCTCATAGATGTGTGTAGGGAGTATTTATAATACATTGACCATGTATAACATTCTTGTGGATGACAATATACGGCTTCAAAGGTAAAAGGCTAAAACTCACTAATGTTGCTCACGAAGGCCATATAATTGGAAAATATGGTTGGTCATCTACTCTCCGCGAAAGTGTTGCCAGGAGCATCTACATGGTTCTCCTCGGCATCTCTCAATGTGTACTTATCCCATATTAGACTACTTAGAACAAATTTCGAAGGAATATCTTGTTTATCCTCTCAAATTAATTGGAAAATATGGTTGGTTATGTACTCTCCGCGAAAGTGTTGCCAGGAGCATCTACATGGTTCTCCTCAACATCTCTCAATGTGTATTTATCCCATATCATACTACTTAGAACAAAGTTCAAAGGAATATCTTGTTTATCCTCTCAAAATACTGCGTCCATGTTGGTGTTGTTGGTCCCTCCCCAACCTGCAATGCCTCTCACTGCCAATCCTTTTTTGTTGCTATACATGTATCATATGGCCTTCTAAAGGTCCTACCCTCTTCAAATCTTAGCTAACTATTATCTTCCTTTGCCCCATAATGTAGACCTTGTAGTCCTTTGAGATCTCATTATATCCAACAAAAATCCCTCTCTCAAATGAGGGCTCTAGTTTAGTCCTCTTCTTAGAAGGAATATGAATATACATTGGACATCCAAATATAAGAAGGTTGCTCACCTCTCATAGGTTCATTAAAACACCTTTCTAATTGAAAAGTCATAGGTTCAATTCTCTCGACACCCTCGAGGTTAGGCTTTGTTTGAAAAGTCATAGGTTCAATTATCTTGACACCCTCGAGGTTAGGCTTTGTGGTTGACCTGACAGAAAATGATCCCTTTGGGTGGATACAAATATTTTGTGGACATAGCAGTCACTGATCTACCAATCTTGAATCTAGCCCTACTGATCTTAAATTTAGCCCTGAGGGTTATCTCAATTAGTCTGATGTACCAATCTTGAATCTAGCCCAGAGGGTTATCTCAATTGGTCCGATCTGCCGATCTTGAATCTAGCCCTGAGGGTTAGTCACTTATCTACCAATCTTGAATCTAGCCCTGAGGGTTATCTCAATTGGTCTGATCTACCAATCTTCAATCCAGCCCTGAGGGTTAGTCACCGATCTTGAATCTAGCCCTGAGGGTTATGTTAATTGGTCACCGATCTACCGATCTTGAATCTAGCCCACCGATCTATCGATCTTGAATCTAGCCCTAAGGGTTATCTTAATTGGTCAGGGTTATCTCAATTGATCACCGATCTACCGATCTTGAATCTAGCCTTGAAGGTTATCTTAATTGGTCACCGATCTACCGATCTTGAATCTAGCCCTGAGGGTTATCTCAATTGGTCCGATCTACCGATCTTGATTGGTCCAATGTACCGATCTTGAATCTAGCCCTGAGGGTTAGTCGTCGATCTACCGATCTTGAATCTAGCCCTGAGGGTTATCTCAATTGGTCACCGATCTACTGATCTTGAATCTAGCCCTGAGGGTTATCTCAAGTGGTCGAGTCCCCACGTTAAAAGCACATTTGCTATGGAGAGGTCACCGATTAAGCACATTTGTTGTGGAGAGGTCACGGATTCACACTCGTTAAAAGCACATTTTCTATGGAGAGGTCACAAATTCACACTCTTGGTGCTTGAGCTAGCAGAAACATATTCCATAGACATCCAAAAAAAAATTATGTAGTAAAATAAGTTATTTTTTTGATGTATTGTAAATGAAAAAACATGGAAGGAAATATTGAGAAAAACATAATATAGAACCAGGGTAAAGAGAGATACAAGAAAAAAACATAATATCATGTGACTATATATAAAGATAAACATAGAGAGGAATATTAGAAAACACATAATGTAAACAAAAAAAAATCAAATTTATCTACATCATCAATGTATAATATATTTTCACTTAACTCTACACTCATTAAAAAAACATAATATTGATTCCGAATATTATATTTTTTTCAAATTTATCTCCATCATCACTTTATAATATATTTTAACTCAACTCTACATTCATAGACAACGTTATTAAACCTATTTCATCATTTAATATTTTCACTTAACCAAGCAAGTAACATTGTTTTGTTCTACCGCAATCATGTGAAATCCAGAGTTCCCACGTTTGACATGGCGGGCAGTGTCGGGACTGAGGCACTCACTATAACTGACCATCTGGTTGGAAGTCGGTGGAATCATTCCTCGTGGAGACCACCACGTAAGCAAACACAGACGCAGCTGACGGCGAAACTTACGGAGCGAAGGGTAGACATTTGAGTGACAAGAGAGCGTGGACTGATTGCCTGTAACTACCATAACACGGACTGACTTGAGGCCCCACCACAGGCGCCGCCACAGCGTGCCACGAAGAACGATGCCACCATGAACAGGCACCATCACTCGGGTGAGGATAAAACGCGGCGGAGCCACTTAACATTGCCGGCGCCGAATGAAACTCCCAAAGCGACTCCCAAACCGAGCCATATCCGAGAGGTTGCAAATGAGACACGTGGACCGGTAGAGCCTCGCAATTGGTTGGGCCAGGTACTCAGAAGTGCGTCAGCAGCGCGGAATGCGCTCGAGTTGCCCATACACAGCCAGTCTGACACACTGGCCGATGTCTTACCTATTTTTACACGGTGGAAAATTAGTCGTCAAATTAGACTTAATGGCAATTATTAATTATTAACGGTTTTTATTCATTAATGCACTTTGACTCACTATTATTATTATTTAAAGAAAATCATAAATTATTAATTGGTAGTGTATAGAGGAAAGTTTTCATTCTGGCTAGATTCTTTATCTTGAACTGTTGAACTTATTTCTTGGGTTAAAAAAACAAATTTTTAACTAAACCGAAACAATTTCAAAATATATTTCAAATCCAACACCTATATCTACAAAATAATAATAATAATTATTTTAAATTATTAAATATCTTCTTTCAAATTAGTATGACCATTACAATTCCACACCTTTAATATTTACACTAGTAAGAAGTTGATAACGATTAACAAAATAATTTTCTGACGGTGTTTCCTATTCAAAATAATAGGCATGCTCTTTGATATTCATTTTTTTTATTATGTTAATTTTTATTAACTTTTTTTATTAGAAATATTAATAATTTGTATTTTTAAATTATATATAACGTTTACAAAAAATATATAATTTTGTAGACTATAAAAAGATACAAGTTTATTATAAAATTATATTATATAATTATAATTTTACATAAATAAAATTTGGTTATAAATTAACAATTTCATAAATCTGGAATAGTAATATATAGGGGGGTGATTGGATAGTGGTACAAGTGGCACCAGAGTGGTTCTTGGGATTTGTATTGGCTTCACGCACTTCATAACTTCACACTCATGTAAACTCAGTGTATTCAATACATAGGTATGTGGGAGGTTCCTACCGTGTTTATAATTATAGGCTGGTCGCGGAGGAAGTTTAGTGTGAAAGCTTGGGAGATGAGTTTTGGTATGCACGCAGTGTGGGTATGTATCCATGGTGGCTCCTTAGGGCTTCAACCTTGGCTGAGAGGCGTTGTGGGGGATCAAGGCCCTATGGGGTGGTCTGGGGTTCATTGCTTGCTTTTCCCTTGGGACGCGACGACGCGAATAGGGGCAGAGCTAAGCTGCCACCAAGCTTTGGGCCGTCGCTGGTTCGAGCAAAAGGAATTTGTCTCTCCAGGCCTTCTTGCCTACATGTGGGATAAGGAGTGTGAGTCTCTTTGTCTCTCTATATGGTGGTTAGTCCAAAACTCTGCCCATCTGGTGGTGCTTGGGCAGAAATCAGTGGGTTCTTAGTGGCCGCTCTTTGGAATTTCTTGGTGTAACGCTACCCTTGTGGTGATTGGTGCGTCTACTATGTGCAACTATGGATTGAATTACGCCTGAGGTGCCTGTGACAGAAGAGGTGAAGGCCATCCAGTGTGGACCGCAACTTGTTTGTCTTGTTCCTGTCAAAGGGTGGTGAGCGGTGTGTCGGTTAAGGAGTTTGAACCTCCCAGTTCTATAGGGTGGTTTGCACATAACCTCGCCCATCTGGTGGTGCTTGGGTGTGAATTTGTGGGATCCTTTTGGCTATCCTCTATATTTGTGTGGTGTAAAGTTGACCTCAGTGTGACTGGGGCACATATTGTGTGTCTTTATGAGTTGAAGTGCATTTGGGGTGGTTGCTGCATAGGGAGTGCAGGCCGCCTGGTGTGGTTAGCGGATTGTTTATCTCGACCTTACAAGAGGGTGGTGACCAGTCTGATGCAGCAGTCTCCTCGGGGGTGGTTCAACGACCCAGGTATTGATTTTTTTTTTTCTTTTTTTAACAAGATCGGTTACTTATGTATTATAAAAACTTCATGGAACAAGTCCTTTTACATATGGAAGGTAAAACAGAGAGGAAATGATCCAAAATGGGTGCGCAGACCCTTGATCCTTGTTGGTAAGCTTGCGGAGAACAATTTGAAAGAGATAACGGCTATATTGCTGAACAAACGAACCTACTAACAGACAAAATTTACAATGCATATATCCTGAAGCTACTGCTGGTTGACAGAGTCGTCGGGCTGAGGTTCCTTTCTTGTGCTGGCCCTTGTCGAGGCCTCTGCTTGCATGCTCTAAGTTATTGTTTTGATGTGTGCAATTGCTTCCTCCATATGGTTGCATTTATCCTTGAGGCCCTCTATCTCTGCTTTTTGCTTCTCCAATTTTTTTCTTTTTGATCTGTTGTCAGCTTGGAATTCCTCCTTAAGTTCATTGAAGTGTTTTACGAATCTTGCTATCATGAAGCAGTGGGCTTTGCACAAGGTGTAGTTGTTGTTGGTGATGACTCGCTCCAAGGGGTTCGCAGCTGGGTCGCGTTCTTCCTGATGCTTAGCCATTTCAGGATCTTGCTTGGTTATAACTTTGTGGAGCTGCTGCGGAGGGAAGAGACTAGAAGAACAATGGACAGAGAAGAGAAGGGAATGAGGAAGGGGGGAGAACTGAGCACTGCTCTGTGGAGGGACAGAAACTGCAAAGAGGGATACTAGAAGAGGGGAAGGGAATAGAATATCGTGATCTGCCGGGGAGTAGGAGGAGACTGCTGTAAATAAGCGTTGAATCAGAAGGACAAAACACTGGTTAGCATCTAAGGAAAACCAGAACCTGAAAACAACAGAGATTACCACTGAAAAGGGAGGGCGGCCTCCAGTCCCAGTCGATCGAGAGGTAGCCTCTGCTACTGAACTCCTCCGGAGATAGACTGTAGTGGAACGCTCCTTAGCACTAATAGACCTGTGCGAAGAGGAAGCGACTTTGCTGTTTATAAAGAAGGGAGAGGTGTTGATCAAGAGGTTCAGGTGGAAGAGGCGCAAGGATTTGAAAGATCTTAAGATCAGATCGAGGATTTTTTTGCAGGCAGAGGAGATTTCGATGCGATGGTTGCCTAACTATTGCATGAAGATCGCGCTGAGATTCTGGTGATACATGAGCCCGTACTCGGTTGCATTGGCAGGGAGTGCGTCGCTTGTGTGCTTCAAGGTGTTGAGGGGATCGATGGCATAGGAGATGAGGACTGCCGGCGGTTGGGTAAGCTTAGGGAAGGGGGCAGGAAGATAGACATGATTGCTGAGGTGACCAAGGTTCTGAGAGTTTGAAGTGCGGTAGAACAGGCTACGGAATTGGCTTTTCATATATATTATCATTTTCTCTGACTTGACCAGTAGGCCTGCTGGTTGCCATGTTGGCGTAACAGTCAACTTCTGAGTCATTTGCCCTCATGACGTGTTTGAAGCTGGCGCCCCCCAAGTTGCTGGTATTGTCCATGATCCGAAGCTTGAGGTTGTTGAGGGCTGTTTTTTTAAATTCGCCCCCTGTTGCCATGGATGCAATTAAAATAGCCGAGTGTCCCAGGATGACTAGGCTTTGTATGCTCATTCCCTTCAAGATGTTTGTGCCTAATAGGAGGCTGTAAGCCTCAGCCTTGTTATTGGACATTTTACCTAGGCCCCATTCATATGTTATCAGGACTTTGCTATACTGATCCCTTATGACTCCCCCTGCCCTAGCTTTCCCTGGATTATTTTTAGATGCTCCGTCGAACTGGAGGGTGGGTTGCTTTTGATCTAAAATCCATTGGTTTACTTCCTCCTTGGTGCCTCTGAGCTTCCAATTATTCCTTCTCTTGTCTGCTTTGAAAAGGGGGTGGTTGATTTTGTCATAACTGAGGCAGAATTTGTTGAACCAATCGATCTCAGTTTTGTGTCAACTGGTTCGATCTGGTTGAGACACACAGTTGGCGCTTATTGTCTTAGAGATAAGATCTGTAGTTTTTGCCAAGGTGCGGGCTAGATTGGGCTTTTGGTTTTTGAAGATGCAATCATTTCGGGCGAGCCAAATTTGCCAGCTAAGCGTAGAGGGGATGCATTTCCACAGACGGATAATGGGGATCTTATTTTTCTTTGGGTAAGGGTAGCATTTCTCCCAATTTTTTTGTAAAGAGGTGAGCTGGTCGAAGGTCTCTCCTATCCTCAGGGGACTGATAATGTGCTTCCAGCAGCTTTGGGCAAAGGGGCATTCAAATAAGAGATGATGGCTGCCTTCCTCCTCAGCTCTACAAAAACAGCAAATTGAGGGGCCAAGAATGCCTCTTTTTTTGAGGTTCTCGGCAGTGAGAATCTTACCTTTGAGAAGGGTCCAGTTGAAAAACTTGATCTTTATTAAGGAATTTAGACTTCTGTGATCCATAACAATGTTTAGAGAATGATTTTCGGTGAAATCACATAAATAATCATTTGTCGATGCGTTTCAAACCAACCAGTGTGGTTGGTTGGTTCGAAACGCGTCGACAAATGATTATTTATGTGATTTCGTCGAAAATCATTCTCTAAACTTGATCTTTGGCAGGCACTTCGATTTCCAAACTACTTTGTATATGTTCCATTTGTTTGTTGCCGTGGTGTCCTGTAGGAGTTTGTATCCTTCTTTAACTGTGAATTTCCCTCCATTAGGGTCCCAGACATAACTATCATCTGCCATTTTGTTTGTGGGAGCCGATCCTGAGAGAGATATCTTAAGCTCGATCCATAGATCCCTGAGATCGTTTGGAGGAGAGAGGCCCTTCCAATCATGCCAGCTGTTGTGGTCCCATAGGGAGATGTCGTATATAGAGTTCAAGTTTTTTGCTTCCATCCATGTTTGGAGGGGTCTGAAGTTTTGGATTAGGTTCCTTGGTTTTGCCCCCATGATTCTATCAGACCAAATGTTTATCTCCTTTTCGCTGCCCGGCACCTTTGATACATGGTTTCTAAATTGAGGGAGGACTTTTTTGATGAGCTTCCAAACGGGAGTGCATGGTCTTTCCACAATTGTTTCAGAGAGGACATTGGAATTCAGGCCATTGAGATACTTCCTTTTGATAACCTCTACCCACCAGGAGCCTTTTCCTATAAGCATTCTCCATATTAATTTGAACCCATAGCTTTATTAGAGAGGCTTGGAATTTTGATACCTAGACCTCCTTTTTCAAATGGGAGAATGACTTGGTCCCATTTGACGAGGCTAATTTTTTTTGAATCTTGTCTCCCTCCCTACCACAGGAAGCTTCTCATAATTATTTCCATATGTTTATAGGTGCTTGTGGGAGCTAAGGTTACAGCATACTGGTAGATGGGGAGAGCAGAGAGAATAGCCTTGATGAGGGTAGTTCTGCCTGCCAAATCACTACAACAAAACCCTATGATTAGCATCCATTTTTGCTTCCTTTTTTGCGTCTAGAGACCATTTTTGGTGCTATTTGTGTCCATTTATCAAATATGGTGCAAAACTTGATGCAAAGTTTTCACCGAGTTTTGCAACAAGTCTTACATCAAGTTTAGCACCAGGTATTGTAATAGGTTTTGCACCAATTTTTACACCAAGTTTTATGCCAAGTTTTGTGCCATCCTTTGCACCATGTTTTGCGTCAAGTTTGGCACCTAATTTTGTTTCACCATCTTTTGCATCCTCTATTGCATCCACTTTTTGCGCCTACACTTGCATCAACTTTTTCATCATCTCTTGCATCCTCTTTTGCATCATTTTTTAAATCATTTTCTGCATCCATTTTTGCATATTTTTTGCATCCCCTTTGTGCCAAGTTTTGCATCGAGGTTTGTGTCTAGTTTTTGCATCTAATTTTGTTGCATTGACTTTTACATCTTTTTTTGCATCCATATTTACATCCTCTTTTTCATCTGTTATTGTGTCTACTATCGCATCCATTTTTCTTGTGCCATAATTTGCACCTAGTTTGACACCTCCCTTTGCACCCTTTTTTGTTTCTAAATTTGCATCCACGATTGCATCCTCGTATACATCTAGGTTTTCATCGACTTTTACATCTATTTTTAATCCCTTTTTATATCCACTTTTGTGTCAAGATTTGCATCAGGTTTTGTGTCTCGTATTGCATCTACTTTTGCATAGAATTTTGTTGCATCATATTTTACATCCATTGTTGCACCCACGTTTACACCCACTTTTACATCCCTTTTTGCATTCTATTTTTCATCTTCATTTGATTCTTTTTTTGTATCTATCATTACATCCACTTTTGTTGTGACACAATTTGTGCCATGTTTTGTTACTGTTGTACCCACGTTTTCTTCCAATTTTGCATCCATCTTCGCATCCTCTTTTGCATAAAACATTGCATCTATTTTTGCATCCACTTTTGTGTTGGGTTTTGCATCTCATTTTGCATCTTCTTTTGCATATACTTGCATTGCATCCATATTTTGCATCCAATTTTGTTTCTCATGTTGCACCCGTGTTTGCATCCCTTATAGCATCTTGTCTTGCATCTAAGTTTGCATCCCTTTTTTTGTCTATTATTACATCCACTTTCTCATCCACTTTTTTTGTGCTATGATTTGTACCATATCTTATGCCTCTCATTGCAACCCACATTTTCTTCCACTATTGCATCCACATTTGCATCCTCTTTTGTGTCCAAGTTTGCATCAAATATTGTTTATGTTTTTTGCATCCCATTTTGAATCTACTTTTACATCCACTTTTGATTCGTCGAATTTTGCAAATAATTTTGTGTTCACTATTGCACCCATGTTTGGCCCATGTTTACATCCCTTTTTTCATCCAATTTTTCCTCCTTTTTGCATTCAAGTTTGTGTCTTTTTTTTTACATTCATTTTAGTATCCACATTTCTTTCACCACAATTCATGCTAAGTTTTATGCCTACTAATGTGCCCATGTTTTCTTCCACTTTTTCATCCATGTTTGAATCCTATTTTGTGTTCAAGTTTGCATCAGCTATTGCATCTAATTTTTCTGTCTTGTTCTGCATCTACTTATGTTGTGTCCACTCTTCATCCAAATTTATGTCTATTTTTACCCCCATTTTTTTTGTTCACTTTTGCATCCCTTTTCCAACACACATCGTATTTTTTGCATTGATGATATTTCTTATGACATTGAAAATTATGAACAATTGATGACAATGTCAATAATTATAATGATGATGATAATGAAGATCATGACAATGACATGAATTGTGATTGTTATGATAATGACAATGATGATAAAGACGATGAGAGTTACAATGACAATGATGATGATGATGCTAATGACATTGGTCATTCTTCCCAATTTTTAAATGTTGTCATGGTCAAAATCATAATAATTATATTTGGCATGATCTTCCAAGTCATCATCATCTGATTATCATTATCATTATTTTCATCTTGGTCATCATCAAGAATAATAATGGCATGAATGATGATTATGATATTCATGATGAAGATGACAACAATTATGATAAAAATTATATTAGTTATGATGATGGGGATGATGACAATTATAATGACGACGATAATGGTAGTAATGATGATGATCATTGATCATCTCTAAAAAATAAAGTTGTTATTTTTCTTGCATATATCATGTGTCCTAATAACCCTTTTCGAGCACTCGTAACATTTTTCAGGTTGATGATATTTCTTATGATGCCTATAATTATGAATAATTGATGATAATATCCATAGTCATGATGATAATGATGGTGATGATGATGATGAAGACATGAATGGTGATTATGACGATAATGAAATGATGACAATAATGATGACAATGATGGTGGTGATGATGGCGATAATGAAGATGATGACCCTCCATCTAAACTAGGGAGGTACTCATAATGAGACAAAAAGGTACTCTCAAGTTGAAATATTCATATAAGAAGGGATCTGGATTGATAAGCATCAATGATGATTTACATCATCATAGCCAACATTGTCAAAATAGTAAGGCCTTAACTAACAAGTTTATCTCTCCATTAGATCAGAGCACAATGTTGGGAGGCATAAATTTGGACACCAGTGCCTCTCTAGGCACTTACCCCACCAGGATGTTCACCAGGTATGTCCTCACATGATCATTTCCTAATCCACTATCATAATATTTGACACTAGGAAATGTCAATTCTCATGACTATTCTTATCTTGGATTAATGTACTTGACTTATGGCAATTAGTCCTAGTCAAAGTCCAAATTCTCAAAGAATATTGGTCCCAGATGTTTATCCAATCCACCATTTTCCCTACTAGTGCCTTTACTAGGCTTATGATTGTTAGTCTTGTCCATAGTGCATGACACATGGATAATATGGTGTCTACCCTCACTCCCTCTCAACCAGAGAGGAAACATCCACAAGCATAAGATTTTCTCAAGAATACCCATCATTTTCATAGAGAATAACATCATTAATTTGTTTTCATCGCATGACACCTTTATGATTAAGAATTCATAGATTTGTGGCAAAGTATTTCCCCTTTTGTCATTTGTGATGAAATAAAATAAAAAAGTGAAAGCCAAAATCATTAAAGATACACTATATTGATTTATCTAAGTCTAAACTCTAAGGTTGAAGTGAAAATTCATGTAAACCTTATACCTACGAGTTGTGCCAAACTTATGAAAACCTTATTCCGTAAGTCCTATATTTAAGAAAATTAAAAAGATATAAAAATAAGGGCCAATGAATGGTAACTCATGTATTCACTCCCTCTTTGAAAAATATATGAATATATACACTCCTAATCACACTTGATCACATCTTTGTGATGGTTAAATCATGAATTCCTCTTTTCTCCTTGCATTTTCACTTCATCATTTAAGCACCTAATTGAGGACCTAGGGAATGTTTGCTGCCTAAGGCTTTCATGTCTACTCTTGGTTTACTTATGTAACACTATTGTCAATTTATGTGACGAAGTGAAATACATAAGTTTGTAGAGTTATTAGAGCGGTGTAGTTAGTCACCACACACACATGGATTACATCTCATTGATCCACATGTGTGGGTTGGAGATTCATTGCTTGACAACTTTAATGGACACTACTTTATGGCTTTAATGGCATAGCTTACAAAATATCTTGTTAAACATTGGGATTCATCCTTTATTTTCCTCGAGACACTTCATGATAATGAAGTCACTCCCAATAATCCATGGAGAAGGGGAGTATAAATTACTTGTGCTAGAAATAGAATTGAGAAATAGAGGTTTTCCATTTGCGATATTGGAGTCATAGACATTAGATACATGGTAGTAGTCCTCGATGTCAATTAACTAAAATTGTATTGTCATAATGCGAAAAGAGTTAAACATATTGGTAACCTTGATGTCTTGATCATTCCAAATAATAACAATTCTACCTAAGTATCTCTAAGCATCAATCGCTACTACTTGGAAATTCCTCCCCGATTTGCTAATTATATGAGGTAGAACCTCACTCAATATTTTTGTTTCTTATATCATTATTGATGGGTGCTTTGCGTACCATTTTTGTTTTAGGAGTATTTCTTTTCCTTTGCTATTGAGGTCCCTCATGTTCCATGAGACTATTTTCATGGGGAATTTACACAAAAAGGAAGTATAATGTGACTAAAAAAAACATGTTCCAAGATTTAAGTTATTGGACAATGCCACTTCATGACTCCTATATTTCCTTAACCTGGGACTAAATGGTGAACTTGATAGCCTTAAGGGAAATTAACCAATGAAAATCTCAAAAGGAGGTGACTTTTGACTTTATCACATACAAGTTAATATACTAAAAAAAACATCCATAAAAATTTCATCAATCAATGAATCTTTAAAAAAAATATCCAAAACAATTTCATCAAGCAGTGAAGCATTACATTATAAATTACAATCTATAGACCTTTTGGTAACTTTTTGCTAAACCATGTTCAAAACCAACATATTTAATATTAATATTTAACAATAATATGGAAAATAGCACATTTTCATAAATTAAATAACATGTTATAAATCTTAAATCCTAAGAAATGTCACTAACATAAAACTAAAAAGCACGCAACTAATGGGAGTGGCCACTCAAGGCCACCATAACACAATTAATCTATTAAGACAAGGAGTAATGGGGAAAGAAATCTACAAAGGTCAAAGGCAAACCTATTTTAACTTTATTGTTTTATTAGGTGCAAGTTGAACATCTCAAGATATAATGAAGAGAAGAATTACTTTTATTGCATTAAGAAAATCCAAGCAGATTTTATAACTTAGCAAGGAAGAGATGTATAATACCCATCTCAGCGACACAACACATGGCGTTAAGTTACTTTTTATATATAATTAAAACTTAATATCATAAAATCACAAATTTAGCATGAATGGATGTTTAAAAGCCATTTTTATAAAAAGAAAATATAATTTTTGTTATAAAAAATAAAAATAAACTTAAGCAAATACTTTTTTTTCTTCATTTAAAATATTTTTTTGAATTCTTTTGAACACTTCCCTCCATTCTAAGAAGAAAAAAGAATAATAGAAATAAGGACAGACCAAAAATATTCCTTTCCTTGGTAAGTGTTTCCCACCATTCATTCCACTCCCTCGAGTTATTTCATAAAATAGAGATAAGTGTTATTTCACACTCTTTTGGAAAAGTCCATTGAGATTCTCTTACGATATATCTATTCCTTGATGGAGTCCTTGATATATTGATCAAGTTTTGATTCCTTGGAGATTAATTAGAGCAAAGAAAACATGAGTACTCTTAATTCCTAGTTCAATGCCTCTAATGGTGGACACAAGGCAAGGGAGGGGTTGCTATCGTGGTCATAACTCCAAGTTCATTGTCTCTAATGGTGGACGAGGCAAGGGAGGGGGTTGTGGTCATGGTCGTCGTCATGGAGTTTTCTATTTTACATTATATTTAGGGAGTTCAAAGAAATTTGAATGGAATCATTGTCGTCACTAGGTAAATGGATTTAAGTGTGATAAATGGAAAAATGAAGTAATATATTCTGTGAGCATTTATTCTTGAACGAACATTAGATCCATCTTATTATAAGAAATTAATGCATTAAAAAAACAACATCAATATCTCATTGAATTCATATTGTATGCGGACTTTATTTTATAAAAACAATTTACTTTTTCATGTGACATTCTTTTTTTGTTAAAATTTCTTCTATTTTTAATTTGAATTACAATTGCAATTTGAAATAAAGCTTCCAGTAAATATTAATTTACCAATTCTGCATGGAAATCATAAGAAACATTCACAATATAATATGATGAACAAATGGGTACCTACTTCATATGGATTAAAAAATGCTTCTACTACTTAATGTGAATTTCAAGTGTAATCTTAGTTGGATCTCCAATATATCATAAGCCATATTTTCATTTTATTTTTAGTACTATTAAATATTATTATGTCCTACCTCATTTTATTGTTAGCATTGTAATAAAAATATGCATTTTTCTATAGAATTAGTACTAACATGTAATATTATCGTTGTTGTTGTTGTTGTTGTTGTTTTTTTTTTTTAGAACACTATAGGTAATGACCACGAAGATGATGATATATACTATGTTTAGATTACATCATATATCAGAGATGATGATGATGAGGATGGCGATGGTATTGGTGATGATTATATGGATGATATTATCGGGATGGTCAGGATGATGATCATGGAAATGGTCATGAGGATGAGCTTGGTGCTAGCTAGCCATGCATTATTTTTTATATTTAGTTGGATGTCTTAATATGGTAATCATACATTTGAATTTTCGTTTATTTGAGTAATGATGATGATACTATCGGTACTATCTTGTTACCCTGTGAATATGTTGAAAATTGTTTACAATTTTTTTATGAAGTTATTGTGCATGATGAGATTCCTATTTTTTTTGGATGTTGTGAATTTACCTTAGCATAATGATATCTATGAAACATTTCTATTTGGTAATCTTAAATTGACTTTTAGTTGATTTGATTAAATATGATGATGATATTATCATTTTTATCTTGTTCTTTTATGTATATATTGAAAATTATCAACATTATTTTGATGGAGAATTATTGTGTATGATGATATTACTATCTTTTGATGGATGTTGTGAATTTACCTTAGAATAATGGTGTTCATGAAATATTTTGATATGATAATCACACATTTGAATCTTAGTTGATTTGATTAAGGATGATGAGGATATTATTAGTATTATCTTGTTACTTTATATATGTGTTGAAACCTATCAATGCTTTTTTATGGAGAATGACTATGTATGATGACACTACTACTTTTGGATGTAATGTTGTGAATTTACCTCTGAATAATGATATCTGTGATAAATGTTGATTTAGTACTAATATATGTATATTGAAAATTGTCAATGAGTTTTTGATGGAGAATTGTTATATATGAGGATACTGCTATATTTTTTTATGAATGTTGTTAATTACCCTTAAATTTGTTTACAAATACTAAGTTATGAATTTGAATTGTGATATATTCTTAAATGTGTTATACATGAAAATACCTACTCATCATCTTGGAGGAGAATACTATGTTGTTGGTTGAAATACCCCTTTCTCGTAAACTATATAAGCCTATAATACAAGTTATGTACCATGAGGACCATGGTATACTAGTCGATAACAAGTTGTCCCCTTCATCTAACTTTTGCTACCAAAATAATAACCACCTAAGAAAAAATTAAGAAACTAATAAAATAATGCCATGTAGACAATTTTTTAATATATCATTTTTATTATTCTTTTACCAAAATTACCCAATAAATGTCACATTTATCAAAATAACTATATATGTATTTTATATTAAAATTACTATATTAGCACAACATTAATAAAATTTAAATTAAAAAAGCTAATTCAAAATTTAAAGGAAATTTAAATTTAAATTTAAATTATCCAAATAAACGTCACTTTTATAAAAAAAATAACCATCTACATGTATTTTATATTGAAATTAATTTACTAACACAAGATTTAAGAAAATTTAAATTTAAAAGGAAAATTTAAAATATAAATTTAAGATACTCAAATAAATGCACTTTTATCAAAATAACCATATATTTATATTTTATATTTAAATTAATTTATCAATAGAAGATTTAATAAAATTTAAATTAAGAAAGTAAATTTAAAATTTAAATTAAATTTAGGATTTAGGATTTTATATTTAAATTTTTTTATTTAACACGCCATGATGTACCTTCATTAAAAATATTCTAGATATTCTAACTTTTATAGATTAAGATATTAATTTTATTTTTAATATTTAATATAATTTTGGGTCACTTGGGCAGATAAATTAGGTAAGTTATATTATTAAAAAAAATCCACTGCATAGTCACACCTATATGTCTTTTAAATTTTAAAGTATTTTGATTGGCTTACACATTATGAGATGGAAATTCAATGTTAACATTTTAAAATGTAAATTCCTCTAATGCAAGGAAAAATGCTCCAATTAACTAGAATTTAACACTCTTGTCCACTTTCTGAAACTCATATGGTGGAATGTGATCTCTTTATCCTCATCCTTGGATTTTTCCTAAAAACTAAAAGCATACAAAAGTGGGAAAGAGCCATAAAGCATGGGGAAGCTTTTTCCTAAGCACAAAAGCATCTAAAAAGTGGAAAATGCCATTTTCATATGAGGAAGCATTATTCACCCAAAAGCTTTTGCCAAAATTGAAATAATGAGGAATTTGGGAAATCTTCATAGCCTTCACTTTCCTATATATTGGAGGCTTGGCCATTGAGGAAATGATGGGAATTCATGTATTGTCATGCCGCTGAAATCTATATTGAGAGGAACAGTTTTGGAGTTAGGAGTTTTTCGTTCTTTACTTATCCTATTTAACTAATGAATGTATGGGATTTTGGGTTACATTTATTTATTCAGTAAATTTTTATATGTTTATGATAGTTTCAATTATTAAGATATTATGTTGTGAAGTTTTTTTTGTTCTCTCTCTTGTGTGTAGGACCAAGATTCAGAGCTATCTAGGAGTGCTTTCCAGCTACACTAAAAATTCCAACAAGACCTACATGCGAGGACTCACATGAATTCATTCTTCTTTTCTTAATCTATACTCTACATCTTGATCTACTAAGAATCCTGAGCCCTAGAACAACCTTTCTCTTAAGCAGTCTATCTTAGGTTTCTAGGATAAACTGAGAGGGTTTTATGTTCATCCAACTGTGCATTAAATCCTATAACAAAATGATATTTAGAAACTGTAATATATTTCACTATGTAATAAAATTAGTAAAATGGAAGTAAAAGTAAAAATCTAAACAAGAAGCCAAAAGTTGACATAACCATCGATGCAAAGTTGGGAGTAGAATTGGATGTTAAACTAGCCATTAAAACAAGATGCAAACAATGAGAAAAAAGGATTTTAAAGTAGAATTAAAAAAGGCTGTAAAAGTAGACACAAAGAAGAGAACAAAATAGGGCATACAAAAAGATACCAAATTGGGCACAAACGAGGATGTAAAAATGGACACCAAAATGAGGATGCAAATAATGGTGTAAAATTAGGATGAAAAAATGGGTGCAAAATGGATGTAAGAAAAGACACAAAACAAGAAGCAAAATGGGACTAAAAAAGGGTGAAACTAAGAATGCCAAAAATGATGCATAACTAGATGAAAATTCAGACTAAAATCTAGGTGCAAAAGGAGATGCAAATGTGGACACAAAATGTGGCATAAAAAATGATGCAAATTTGGATGCAAAGTTAGACACCAAAGAGGATGCATAATTGGACATAAAAAATGATGAAAATTTGGACATAAAAATAGAAAAATGGGTGCGAAAATGGGCATAAAATGGCTCAAATTTGGATGCAACATTGGATGAAAAATGAGGTACAACAAATGAATCAAAACTTGGTGCAAAAACAAATGCAAACGTAGATGAAAAAATCGCTCAAAAGTGAACGTAACATTAGACACAAAGTGGGATTCAAAGGTGGACGCAACACATGGTCCAACATAGGGTGAAAATTTAGATGCTCAAAAGGATGCAAAATTGGATGCAAGAAATGTTGTTAAAAATGATGTTAAATTGGATGCAACAAATGATGCAAAACTAGGTGCAAAATATGATGCAAAAAAGGGAGACAAATGAAACGAAAAAGTGGATGAAAAAAATGGTGCAAAAATGGATGAAAATTTTGGAACTAAATCAGACTCAACATATGGTATAAAATTAGATGCAAAAAATGGTGTAAAAAAAGGCAGAAAAATTGATGCAAAAATAGATGTAAAAATAAGTACAAAATTAGAAATAAAAAATGGCATAAGACCAAATGCAAAAACTGGCACAAACTCGATGCAAAAAAGGAACTAAATCAGATGCAAAAGATGGTGTAAAACTCGATGCAAATTATGACACAAAAATAGAAGAAAAGAATGGGACAAAACAAGAAGCAAAAAATGATGCAAAAAATGGCACAAAACTAGAAGCAAAACCTGTTCTAAAAGCTAAAGCAAATCTTGGTGCAAAATATGATGAAAAATTTGGCATCAAAAAAGATACCATATTTGGCACAAAAAAGGACGCTTTAAAAATTGTACAATAGAGCCAGATTTAGCGCCAAGCTAATAATCCCAATGGAGAGAAAAATACACTAAAATCTGGTGCTAAATCTGGCGTAAATTTCCTATTTTGTTGTAGTGAATTGACCTCATCACACTCACTAAACTGAAGAAGTAACTGTGTAATCTCCAAGGAATGAATTCCTTCTGCATGCAAGAGATATTCACAATGGAATATTCCTGCAACTGATAGTACATTGTCCCTCCATTTGATCTCAACTGGGTCTTTGTCTGAACTGACATGCATGAGTTATTTATGAGAGAGTATTCAGTTATCTAAAGTGCAGAAGTTACATGCATGCATGCATTAACTAACTGAACTCACAATTAATTCAACAAACTATTTGAATTAATCTAACTGGACTTGACTCAGTTAACTGAGCCAACTAATTACAACTCATC
>APFE030163615.1:817-61834 GCA_000404065.3 Pinus taeda
GGGTAGCATTGGGTAGTCATGGAAATAATATAACACAACCAACATTGAGTTCATCAAAAGTTATGTTGATGCAAAACTCTACATTAAGATTGTGATGAATGAGCCATTTATTATACTTTTATATTTGGATGATTTATTCATTACATGTGTGGAGCATAGAATCCTAGAATGCAAGAAAATAATGGTAGCAGAATTTGAGATGAAAGATCTGGGACTCATGCATTATTACTTGGCCTTGGAAGTTTGGTAGAAACCCGATGAGATATATCTCGGTCAAGAAAACTACATAATCAAGATTTTACAAAATTTCAATATGATGAATTCCAAGCCTATGACTACTCCCATGATCACAAATCTTAAGAAGTTAAGAAGCTCTAGCTCTAGTCTCGTTGATCCTGCAAGCTATCATAAGTTGGTGGGATCTTTGGTGTACCTATTAAATAATAGACTTGATATGTGCTTTGTTGTAAATGTTCCTAGACAATTTCGATTGGAGCCTAATCATGACCATTGGATAGCTGCAAAGCATATCTTTAGATACCTACATGGAACAATTCATCGCTACTTGAAGTATGATGGAAAGGAGCTTAAGTTACTAGGTTTTACTGATTCTGATATGGGTGGCAGTGAGACTGATGGAAGGCACACTACCAATGGCTGTTTCAGTTTGGAATCTACAATTATTACATGGATGAGTAGAAAACAAGATCATTTTTCATTAAGTAATGCTGAAGTTAGATATATTGTTGCATGTGAAGTAGGAAAAACTATTGTTAGATTTGTTTAGAAAGCCTCTAGATCCTATAGTGATAAGTTTTGATAATCAAAGCAACATCAAGATGTCTAAAGACCTTGTATTTTATGCTAGGATAAAGCATATCAACAAGAAGTACCATTACATTAAGAGTTTGGTACAAGATGGGGTCATGAAGCTACACTATATTCTGATGGATGAACAAGTAGGAAGTGTCAAAAAATATAACTAGTGTCGGTCTTCATAATTGTATTTGCCAAAATAAATTTTATTTTTAAAGAAATTGACTTATTAAAGCTTGGGTTTCATGCTTGGGTCAATTATTTTTAGGTCAAAGCCTCCATTCAAGGCTTCTAGGTTTTGTCTTGAGTCAATAGAGTCATTATCATCTTTATTAGACCCTTCTTGGGCTTTTGTATCATGTAAAAATAATTATTTTTGAGTCAAAAAGGTCATTTGTCACCTCCAGACCAAGTCAAGCCTATCCTCATGAAGTTGGCCTAGATTAGGGCTATTTGACCCAATATAAAGGCTATATATAGAGAGAGGCAACTCAACCTATTTTATGCACTCACTCAACAAATTCGATCTACAAGAGAAAGAAGTAGAAAAGAAGCAAAAAAGAAGAGTGAAGTTATAGAAGAAGGAAGGAAGAAGTTTGGAAGACCTAAATCAAGTTCATGGGAAATATCTCTCTCACACATGTGAAGTTTCTGGGCTGAAGCTGGGGCCAAAATTATGAATCTACTGCAGGTCCAAAATTTTGAAGCTAGGGCCCAAAAATCTGTAGCTGAGGGGCTGAAATTTTGCATTGTAGCTGCAACTAAGAAGCTGACACTTGGATACTTTGCCAGGGGTCATCTACTAGAAGGAAGGGATGAATTGGTGATTGGATGAGGTATTTTTCTAGGTCTAAATGGTTTTGGATTGTCTCGTCCTGATTTGAATCTACTAGTGGAAGTGTTGGATTAGGTTTTCCCCTTGGAGGGGTTTTACCCTGGTTGAGTGTCTACATCTCATGTATGTTGTTCTTGTGGTATTCATATAAATTTAATTTGGTAATTTCTTGATGAAATATAAAATAATAAAAAAGTAAAATAAGGCAACATAAATCATAAGTAATTATCAAGAAAGATGAATCAAACCCTAATTCCTATAAGCATTTAGTTCTCAACAATTGGTTCCCCAACTTGTGCATATTTCCTATATATGAGATCGATGAAGATACTTTGGTTGTGATTTTTGAATCATAAAAACATCCATGTTCCCCTACCACTTCCTTTTTCCTCTCTCATAGTTCCCTTTGAATGCCAAGGGTGTGTGATCATAGTACTAACGAGCTAATAAATCTATTGGACAATTGAGCCCTAGAAGGTCCATGCACCTCATAGTAGGATTCCACACACTGAACACAAGCACATTAATGAGGCATTGGAATGAATGAATTCAAAGGTTCATGCCTAACAAAAGGAGCCCTTCAAATACCTATTTCCTTATAAGACCAAAAACCAATAGAGAAGGGTGAAGTCCTCCCCTTGCCCCTCTCCTTGACTATAAAATAGCACATAATATGCATCTATGTGTAGTTGAAATATAAAAAGAAACAAGCCCAAAATTTTCCACGAGACAAAATGCAGTGTTGGAAGGAAACAACTCCACCGAATTGTGGGGCAAATGAGCTAAGATTTACCATTAGAGTTCTTACCACCAAGTAGATTTGAAATCTAGAGGTAAATCATCATTAAGAGTGAAAATCACAGTAAATTCCCTTGCATCATTCCCTCATATGGAATCCAACTCCCATATTCTACCATTGCACAACATAGATGAATGGGATGGTATGAAACTAAGTGAAATTAAGTTTCATGGTGCTACATGGCCAAAGTATACAACCTTCCATTGTAAACAAGGGAGGGTGTGATGGCATGTCCTTTCCCATCATAACCCAATGGGATGACTGCTATGTACTCTCTAACCCATCACTTCATTGATCATCCCATATGGGAAGGCCATGTTAACCTACATTATCTCTACACATTCTCTTTTCAAAGCTATGAAGGGAAGAGTCTCCCAAGAGGACTTGAGAAGTGTTGAGACATGAGTGCATCCTTGATTGGTTAATTAACCTACCAATTTTTCCATGATTTCCTAACATGAGAGTTGATAACCAGAGGGATGTGGGGGAGAATGTTGGCCACTTGAACTAGGTTGTTTTCAAGTTTCCATATGAGAGAGTCCTTGTTGGGGGATGATCAATGAATGATTTTTTTTTTTAACATGGAAATGACTATCTAGGAATCTCCCTCTGCAATTAATTTTGAATAGTTATTTATCCTAGTTATTTGAAGGTCAAATTTTGGGGGTTGAAGTTCTGTTTCATTTCCACTATTGAAGCCCAAGGAACCTATGAATAAATGAGTGATTGCTCCTAATGAGTCCTTGAAGTCCCCTTTGAATCTAGTGATTCTAGGATTGCATTTTGAGGCTCTATCAAACTTGAGTTTAATGAAATTATGGGGAGGGGGAGAGCAAGCATCCGAGATGGTAAGGGAATTCTAAAGGAGATGATTATGCACAAAGGATGTATTAGGTTTGATATCCCAAGATTGGAGAATATTGGATTCAATCTCATTATATTTACAGTCATTTTTGGATGACAGTTGGATGAGAATAATTTCTTGAATATTACATAATATTCTTTCTCAAATGCTTGAAAATTTCTCATTACTATTCTAGAAAATCATACAGTTTCATTCTTTTCATAGATCCCAAAGGATGAAGTTAGAGAGGAGATTTTGAATCCTATTGAGAATGGGATTGGAAAAAAATCATTCATTGGCAATTTTTGAGAGTGAAAGATATAATTGACTTGTTTTGGTTTGATTGATGCACTAAAATGGCTACTCGATTCCATAGGGATTCCAAAAATGAGTAGGTATTGCATAGGTGTTCAACATCCTTTGTGGTAGATTAATATAGGTGGAAAAATGAGGGGCCCTAGAATCATTTATTAATCCATTTATCCCATGTTATTATTTTACCATGAATAAGGAGCTAGTGGAAGAAGGAAACTTTTGGCCAAATGATTCCCCCCCAAATAATCTTCCACGTGTCCTCCTTGGGATGATTAACATATCCAACTTCCAGGGGGTATGCTTCCTTCACTGTAAAAGTACCTCTAGATCCATAGTCCAACCTTAATATTTCTTTATCACTAGAAATTATAATAAATATTTGTTGAAGAGATTACCATAAGGGTTTCTATTCCCTTGTGCCTAGCAGGGGCTACCAATCCTCCTCCATATGGCCATTGTCTCCACTAATCAATTAATTTTACATGACCAGTAATATTCCACTTTGTTTTTATCTCTAGCTAGCATTGAAGCCCATATTTCTAGAGAGATTTTTGAGTGTCGCATTTCATAATATGTTTCCATTATTCCTCCCAAAATAGGGCCTTTATTCCATTGTAAACTTCCTAGAAACAATGTTGTTGTATAAATTGCATTCCTTTCCTAGCTAGATTCCATATAGAGGACCAAGACTGAGAGAATTTCATGTAGATTAGTTGCAAGGGGGGAGATTCCATTATCATATTCATGAATCCATATTTCCTTCTAGAGATATTTTCCTCCTTGAAGCCAACACCACCAAGTTTTTTCCCCTAGAATTGTGTTGAGGCATTTATGGGTCTCTCAATCCCAACCCTCCTTTAAGTTTGGAGAAGCAAAGTTTATCCTAGGCCACCAATGCCCATTTTTATTTTTCTTTTGAGAATCCTCCCAAGAGAAAGGTCCTTTGAAGGTTAAGAATGGAGCATAAAATGATCATAGGGGCTACTAGTGCTAAGGAAAAGTAAGAAGGAAGAGCCTACAAGATTGATTTGAGAAGCATCAAATGACTTGAGACGTTAAGAATAAAATGTGTAGCTGGCCAACTTCACATTGATTTTCTATGTAATTTTGGCCAAGGTCTTGTTTTGGGAAAATTCTCGACTAATAGAGCTCCCACATATTTGGAATCTAGGAGGATTTGCTTGTATGATCTGAATTTAAATAGGAATGCAACAAATTATAGATATAACCATAAACATATAGATGTAGCACAAATAAAACTTCATTTCATTAATATCAAGGAACTGAAGTATGCTTACATACAGAATGGAAATAGATTAGCTTGGGCGATGGTAGCTTATCTTTGAGAAGAGATGTGGCAGCTACATGCCTCTAAACTGTATTACAATGAGGCTTGAAGGCCTATTTATTATTGAGAAACAACGGAAAACCCCAAATATCCAAAAACCTAACTCTAGGAGATGAAACGCCAAACTATGGGCCCCGTTGGGGTAAATTGGTACATCAACTTCCCAGGGTCGTAACTTTGGCATAATATCTCCATTTGAAGCACATGATACCTTGTTAGAAAGATCTATCTGAGGACTACAACCACTAATAGAAAATACCAAGCTCAAGACACATATTTTCTACTGATGATTTTCCAAAACAACATCGTTTAAGGCCTCAAAATGATTCTGGAAGTTTAGGACCCAAAAAATTTCTGAAAATAGTAAACTGTGCTACAATTAAGGTAACTGAAAAACTGAAAGAAACAATGGTGGGGGTCCAAGTGGAATAGGTAGGTGGCTACCAATATTCACTTGGATCATTGCTCCCCCCTTAGGAAGCAATGGTCCCCATTGCATTGAGTTCCTCCATGAGATGAGGAAATTTATGCTGAACTTGGTCCCTAGTGAGCCACTTGCCCTCTTGAAAGAGTTGGCCTACTTTGACAACTTGATATAGTTGGATCCTTTACTATTGGGTGTTCTTGATTTGTGTGTCTATGATCTGATTAGTTATGGCTTGTTCCATGTAGTCTGGGTTTAACTCTGGTTGTGTGAGTTGTTCTACAATGTCGAATGTGTCCAACAATGGTGGAAAGTAGGGCTGAAGGTGGTCCACATTGAACACTGGGTGTAGACCAAGGAATGGTGGAATAATGAGCTTGAAGTCATTATCCCCAACTACCTTGTTGATGTTGTATGGCCCATATCAAAGCGGGTGAAGCTTGGGGTCAAGCCCAGCAAGGCACTTCTTCTGGAAATGTAGTTGAACTTTGTCGCCCACTGGGAACTTATGTGGCACCCGATGCTGATCATGTCACTACTTGTACTTAGCATTGACTCTGTCCAACGTGTCACGGATCTGTTGGTAGATGTGCTGAATGTGCTCAATGAAGTTGTTTTCCTTGTCGGCTTTGGACTAGACATGAGCCGAATCTACCTGAGTATTTGCAAATGGTATGACCATATCAATGGGACATAGAGGCCAGAATCCCAAGCCCACCTGAAAAGGGTTGTAGCTAGTAAAATTGTGGAGAGCATGGTTATAGCTATGTTGGACATAGGGGAGGCTCTCATCCAATGTGCATGGATGCTTTGAGTTGTACATGTGTAAAATGTGTACGATCATCTTGTTGACGACCTTTGTCTAGCCATAAGTTTGGGGATGGAAAGTTGTGGACATAGTGAGCTTGGTGTCCAGCATTGACCAGAGATTGGACCAAAATATACTAAGGAACCTGTTGTCCCGATCTGAGATGATAGACTGTGGGATCCCAAAGTGTACCCACACTCGTTCAAAGAAGAGTTTAGCAGTGGCTTCTGCTATGATATGCTTGTTGCAGGCTGCCATAATGGCCATCTTTAAGAATCTGTCGATGACCAAAAAAACACAATCATTGCCATGCTCAGTAGAAGGAAGCCATGACATGTAATCCATGGAGATGGATTCCCAAGGCCAACTAGGGGTAGGTAGCGAAATATAGAGGAATTTATTCTTGATGGTCGGTTTGGTAATGGCACAAGCATTGCAAGATCCGATGTACTTCCCAACTTCTTGTCGAAGGTTTAGCCAATAGAAATATTGTTGCAATACTACCACTATTTTCTCGACCCCAAAATGCCCAACACCTCGACTGTAGTGTGCTTCCAAAATCATCTTGGCAAGATCACTTGAAGGAACACAAAGGTGTCCCAGGTGGCATAATAGTGCATCCTGGAGGTGAAAATATGGAACTTGCTGACCCTCCAAGAGCATCTGGTATGTGTGGTTGAATTCTGGGTAACTTTTGTAGAGAAGTGGCCAATCAGAAGTCTCGTGCCCACAAGAGTTGAGCACGGTGGTTAACACCATGATTAGTGGTCAATTGAGGTAGTATGCAACATTATTGGTGTTTCCCTTCTTGTACTTGATATTCAAATGGAAATGTTGCAGGTATGTGGACCACTTCTGATGGAGATCATTTTGAATTGACCTTACATCTGTATGAACTGCAGGGTTCAATGGTCTGTCTGGATGACCGTTTCCTTCCCCAAAATGCAATGCTTCCGTTGTCAGCAGGCCTGCACAATGGAACACATCTCTTTGTCATAAGTGGGATACTTCTGGACTATGTCTAAAAGTGTCTTGCTATGATATGCCACTGGATGCCCCTGTTGAGCAAGGACTGCCCCAATAGTCAGAGGCATCTGTCTCAATCTCAAATGGTTGTTGCAAGTCTAGTAATGCGAGCACTGGTGCAGAGCAGAGGCGATGTTTCAACTCTGCGAATGCCTTCTGTTGAGATTAAGATGAAAATAATTTTGATTTCGCTCCTCCGTTGGTTACTTGACTCAAGGGCCAAGTGATATGAGAGAACCCCAACATGAACCTGCAATAGAAATAGGCAAGATCCAAAATTTTTCGCAGCTCTATTAGAGTGGTTGGGGCTTGCCAATCCCGAATGACCTGGATCTTGGATGGATCCACATGCACCCCCCGTTCATCAATAATGTATCCAGATACTGAACCTGGGTCATGCCAAAAATTCATTTCTCCAAATTGGCACACAACTTGTGTTGTCGCAGTGTTTGGAGAAGCTGTAGGATGTGGTGGAGGTGCTCTTCCCAACTCTAGCTGAAGATCAGGATGTCATCCAAGTAGACCACTACAAATGAGTTGGTGAATGGCCACAAGATGTCATCCATCAACCTCATAAAGGTTGCAGGAGCGTTCGTCAACCCGAAAGGCATAACTAACCATTCAAAAAGGCCCTCCTTGGCCTTGAAGGTAGTGTTCTACACATCAAAGGGTTCAATTGGTACCTGGTGATATCTGAACTTCAATTCGATCTTGTTGAAATATTCCCCCCCCAAGTTGGTCCTCCATGGGATCAGGTACCTATTCCAGATAGTGATCTTGTTCAACACCCGATAGTCAATACAGAGTCTCCAAGTCCCATCCTTCTTTTGTACTAATACGATCGGGCTCCCACAAGGTGATGAACTCGATAGGATGTGGCCTTTCTATAGTAACTCCTGAATCTACCTATTCATTTTTTCATTCTCCAAAACAGAGCACCGATAGATTGGTCCATTGGGAAATGATGCACATGGGGTTAGATCGATGGAGTGCTTAACCTAACAGTGCAGAGGCACCCCTGCGGGGGAGGTGAAGATGTCCTCGTACTCCTCCATAAACTTGTCCATCTGTTGTGATCATGTGGAGGGGCTCTATCTGGAGGTCGTGGCCACCATCTTCTTCTTTCCCTAAGGGCGTATCATCAGGAAAAAAAATTTCTCGGTTTTGAAAATGAGCTTACTAAATTGTTTTACAGTAACCAAAGAGATGGTGGTAGGTGGTGCTACCTCCGGTATCCTGTACAACTTATTTCCCAGGGTAATAATAATAACACAAGGCCTTGAACCATACAAAACATGTCACTTCCACAAGTATGACTGGCCTAACAATACATCACAAAAACCAAGAGGAGAAACATCACATAATACCTCATCCGTGAAGGGATTGATGCTGTATGGAAGGCGACATTGCTGGCTGACATGAAGATATCGTCCTTGGTGAAGCCATATGATGGTGTATGATTGTGGGTTTGTTGTGGTCAGTAAGCCCAGTTGCTTCACGACCTATGCTGAAATGAGTTTCTTTTGGCTCCTTCTGTTGACAATGAACTATACCCGGGAACCCTTTACCCATATCTAGGAGTGGAAGAGGCGCTCCTCCTCCTCTGGATCTTCGGGTTCCTCCTTCTGGATATTCGTGGTGGCAACGGTGGCATTGGGCTCTGCATCGATAATATTCTTCCCTTTGTCATTCCCCTTGTCAGGTTTTGACTTAGAGTCGGAACATGCATCATCTCGGCCGCCAGTGACTGCTTGGCCCGACACTCACTTGCATTGTGAGTGGAGCTCTTATGGAACTCACACCACTTTCCCGTGTGCTTCTTTGGCTTCATGATGTGGTTCTTTTCTTGCAGCTTTGGTGGGTTTTATTGGTCCACCCTGCATTGGCTTTGTCCTTTGTTCTGCGGTTTGGGGGCACCTTTCCCTTGCTTCAGATTCACAGATCCAAAGTCTTGCTTTTTATGTCTAAGCTTCCGCTCGATCTTAACAATGTATCGGTACACCATGCCAAGCGAGGAGATGTCTAGGAACTCCATCTCATCCTAGATGTGTCTATGTAGGCCGTCATGGTACTTGAGTACCAAATGTTTCTCAAAATCCTTGATACCCAACTTCGTGTGAAGGGTATGAAAAACATTGGTAAAATTTGGCATGTCTTGGTGCCTTCCTTGCCGCAACATGGTCCACTTTATGTATTTATCCTTAGAGCTCTCAATAGGGTATTAAGTCTCCTTGATGGTGTCCCAAAACAAATTCCAAGTGGGTGCAACTGAAAACAGTGAGGGTGTACTTTCATCCTTCTGCTCACAGTAGGTTTCTCGCCAGTCCTTGACATGGGGGGTGGCTTTGAGAAGAGAAAAAGTAATCTTTTCCTGGCTGGAAAAATCATGAACATAAAAATATACTTCTAACAGATTTAACCATTTATCTATGACATATGCATCTATTTGGCCCTCAAATATGGAAATGTCAAAGTTTACTTGTACCTTAAAAGGAGTGGCATCTCCAGAGTGGCTGTTGGATGTGGATGTGCTGTCGGTGGAAATCGTTGAAGGATTTGGGCAAAGTTATCCATCATCGTGTTCCTTTGTTTCTCAAGGGCCTCCTCGAGAAATATTTTGATAGGATCCCCTGCTCCCTCGTCTTTCATTTCTTCCCCCATGGGCATCCATCAGGGTTTGCGAGGTTGATCTTGCAAAGGTTCAACCAAATTGAGCCCTAACTCCTTATACTCCAACCTCGTTGGGGACATGCAAATAAGGATCAAGAAAGAGAAGACCACTTTGATACCACTGATCCAAATTTAAATAAGAACATAACAAATTATAGATATAACCATAAACACAGAGATGTAACAAAAATAAAAATCCATTTCATGAATATCAAGGAACTAAAATATGCTTACCTACATAATGGAAATAGACTAGCTCGGGTGATGGTAGCTTATCTCTGAGAAGAGATGTGGAGGCTACATGCCTCTGAACTATTTTACAATGAACCGTGAAGGCCTATTTACTATTGAGAAACAATGGAAAACCCCAAACATCCAAAAACCTAACCCTAGGTGATGAAACGTCAAACTATGGGCCCCATTGGGGTAAATTGGTACATCAACATCCTGGGGTCGTAACTTTAGCATAATATCTTTGTTTGACGCACACGATACCTCGTTAGAAATATTTATCTGAATAAAACTGATGATAGTGAATATGAAGTTAAAAATTCATATTTGTCGCCGATGATTTTCCAAAAAAACATTGTTTAGGGCCTCAAAACGGCTTCGGAAGTTCAGGACCCGAAAAACTTCCAAAAATAGTAAACTATGATATAATTAAGGAAACTGAAAAACTGAAAGAAAAAATGGTGGGGTCCAAGTGGAATATGCAGGTGGCCACCAATATCCACCTGGATTATTGTATCCCAATAGATGAGATATATGAGATTGAACAATTAGTGAGGTGTTGGAAAAAAATAATATAAGATTTTGATTGTTTAATCATTATTCCCAAGGGATCCATAAATTCATCAAGAATTTGACCAACGAATCTTTCTTCTTTCACTTTAGGAACTCCCATGCACATGGTATCATCCACAGATTGTTGATGGGAGATTGGACGGTCTTCATCGGAAATTATGATTAATTTCACCTTACCATCCATGATAGTTTCTTTGATGGCATGGTCCATGCCTTCAGTGACTAAAATGAAGAGGAATGGGGAGAGGGTATCATGTTTTCATATTCCTCTCTGAGTGAAGGTGGCCATGGGATAACCATTAAGGAGAATAGAGATGAAATCAATGGATATCAACACTTTGATCCAATTAATCCATGATTCATCAAAGCCAAAGGCTATTAGAATCTAAAGCATGTAAGACTAGTTGAACCTATCAAATGATTTTGATATATCAATCTTTATGATCAAACTTATATTTCTAGTGCTATTGAACAAGTGGATGACTAGCCACTAGAATGCCATCTAAGACATGTATCCCCTCTACATAAGCTATTTGCTTAGGGGAAATTAGTTGGTGGAGAATAGGATTGACGTGGTTGGATATGGCCTTTGTGAGTATTTTGTAAATCATATTACATAGTGCAGTAGTCCTAAAGTGGCTTGGATCATTTACTATTTCTTGCTTGGGTGCACTTGTAAGGTGTCATTGCACACAAGGAGGACTGAGGATGTGTGATGTGATTCCTCTACTACTTTCAAAATTTCTTCACCAATGATTGGCCAACATGCTTAAAAAAATTAATTTCAAATTCCTTAGGCTTGAGTGCCTTATTTTTGGACATTTCCATAATGATTGCCTCAACCTCTACTACGGTGATGGCACACATTATCACCTCATTTTTCTCCTAAGAAATTAGAGAGGGTATATGTCTTCTTATTCTTCTTATAGCTAATGGTTGGGAATTTCCATAAAAATTATCTCAACCTATACTAAGGTGATGACACAAATTATCACCTCATTTTACACCTAAGAAATTAGAGAGGGTGTATGTCTTCTTATTCTTCTTACAACTAAGGAGGTCAGAGGATGTGCGATGTGATTCCTCTACTACCTCCATAATTTCTTCACCAATGAGTGGCCAACATGCCTAAAAAAATTCATTGTAATCCGTTAGGCCCGTGTGCCTTACTTTTGAGCATTTCCATAATGATTTCCTCAACACATACTAAGGTGATTACACACATTAACACCTCATTTTGCTCCTAATAAATTAGAGAGGGTATATGTCTTCTTATTCTTCTTATAGCAACCGATTTGCTTGGCCTAAGATTGGAGAGTTGGTCACCATGGTAACAAGTTAGATCTTCTTCCATATATTCATGATCTGAAAGCCTATGATCATCCAAATTCTTGAGAAAGGAAATGTGGTTATGGTGTTTGTGTTGAAGCATAATTTTATGAAAGAATTATGTTTTCTTTCCTCCTTCCCTTAACCAATGGACCTATAATTTTTTCTTTCAAATGAGTTCCTCTTGTTTCCTTCTTTCCTCTTGTTGATTCAAAATACATTGCTCCTCATTTTCTATTTCCTTTGAACTTCTCTATGTGATTATGGTCTATTGCACTTGCTCCATTCAATTTTCCAAATTGTGTTGGGCTTGGAAGATGTTGCCAAATTCCTCCCCATTCCAATTTTTTTTCTTTTCTTTGACAAATTTTAATCTCTGCTAAAAATGGTAAATTTCACATCCTTCCTCATTTCTTACCTCTTTCCACCATGCTTTGATGTTATCCATGAACATTGAGTGAGAGATATAGAATCTTTCAAAGTGGAAAGGTTTGTTCTCGGGTTTGTCTTTGATGTTTACATCTAAAACAATAGGGCAGTGGTCTGAACCTCTATAGGGACGAAAGGAGGCTTCCATGAATATATCATTTTCCATTGTAGACTTCATAATTAGAAAGTGATTCGGAAAATATGTTTTTTTTTCTGATTTCCTTCTCTCATATGGTCATGAGGTCCAAGAGCTACAATTGTCACATCACCTCAAATTTTTTTTTTTTTTTTTTTTTTTTTGTTCTTTTCCTGATTCCACTTCAAGGAATCTATTGCCCATTTTTTATTCTCTGAGGATTTTATGATGATGAAATCCCATCCAATGATCTAAGTGACATCGTTGATGAAGGGCTTGAGATTGCATATGGATTTGAGAAAATATAATTTGTCTCTTAAAGCAGAGGGGCCATACACATTTGATAAGAAACAAACTTCAATTGATCCTATTAGGTAAAATTTAATTTTTACCTTTTTGGTAGAAGTAAAGATGTCCATGAATTGAGCCTCCTTAAGGTTCTAGAGTACTTCCAAACCTCCTCTTTTTCCTTGAGCATCTACTGCTACCAATTGATAGTCAACCCAACACTTGAAAACTATCAAGGATATTTTTTGAATGGAGCATTTAGTTCTTGAATCATCATGATTGAGGATTGTTCATTAATGCATTTATTTTTGGGGAGCCTCTGCTTTCCTTTACATTTGAGGCCCATAATATTCCATGATATAATCTTCATTGAGGGTTAGATTGTCCAGATAAGAATGCCTCCATCATTTACATTATACACCCTGAATTAACTAGGGTTTCCTTTAGTTATTGAAGGATTTGCTTATTACTTTATCCCTTTTTTCACTTCTTTAGATGATTTTGGAGGCTTCCTAGAGGAATGGGTATGCACACCTAGGTGAGGGTTAATAATGTTTTGTACTTGATGGTTCCACTAGCACTGAGGTTTTGGACTTGAGAAGAGCCTTGCTTAGTATTTTCACTTCATGTTATGGGATTGAGTGTGGATACTTTCCCTTCAAGGATGTCGTCATTAATCAAATAATTAATGCATCTAGGTCCATGTCCTTGACTACTTCCCATTCCTATTATGATATTGGGTTTTTCATGATGATGTCTATGATGAATAACTCCATATATTTTTTCTTTTGGTTCTAATCTATTGTCAATTCAAGATTGGACCTCGGGTTGGGTTGTGCATAATTCTACGGTGAAGGTTGTTAGAATTTTGAGGTTTCCTGGGCAGCAACTACTTAGAAATAGATGTATATTATAAAATTGCTAAAGATTCAAAGTTGTCACGAATTTAGGGGCCCTTGTTGCATGATGGCGGGGTTGGGGGCGAGGGGTGCTAGGTGGACTAGTTACAACAATGTGTGGTT
This sequence comes from Pinus taeda, assembly GCA_000404065.3. Lineage (NCBI taxonomy): Eukaryota > Viridiplantae > Streptophyta > Pinopsida > Pinales > Pinaceae > Pinus > Pinus taeda. The sequence continues at coordinate 14,711 of APFE030163615.1, forward strand.
TTTTTTAAATCCTTATAGGTGTTTAACTAAAGCAGGGGAAATGGGGGTGGGGGCTACAATGATGGGGGAAATCTTCATACAAGTGATCATACTTGTGGCATCTCCTATATCTAAAGGGGATATGCCCATAAGCCAAGTATTGCTTCCAAACTATATAATGGTAGGAAATGTTTATGGAGGTTGACAAGTGTTTAGAGATGTTCATGTACACACAAATCCTAGTGTAGGAAATATACTTACCCTATTTTGTGGATTTTGAGATTTTGACAAAGTATCCTAGGGAATTTACAATCCCCTCTAGTGTTTTCTCCTCCCAAATTCCCTTGGGAGGGAAAATAGTTGGATTCAAACCAGGGCGCCAAAAAGTCCTATTTTTCTAGACTAAATATTTCTATCCAAAAGCAGAGATAAAGGCCCACTAAGTTGAAAAAGTAAGGCCCATTTTCAAATACCCTAGTCTTGTCCTCAAGATTGGTAAAGATGATGACGAAAAATCCTTTGAGTTCCAAATCAATTTTCCCTTTCAACATCCATTTATTTGCATCCACCAAATCGAGGCTTTTTCTATGGTCTAGGTTCCCATGAATTTTATAATCAAGGCATGGTTCTGCACATATTATATGTATTATCTGATTCCACTAGATTTTACATTATATTTGGGGTCAATGGCTGCATTTAAAAGACAACAATATGGGTTTATTCTTTGACTTGTAGTCACATTACCTTGTGTTTGGACTCATGACTATGTAGCACAACTGTCATTCATCCCTTATTGTGATTTGATTTCTGAGAAGGGTTTACTGTAAACCTATTGTTTAAATTCTAGTGGTGTGGGGAGGTGGATTTCCTATGCCCTGAAATTATGTTGCTAGAAGAGGGAGCATTTCTCCCTCTTATGGCATATGTCATATTCTGATTGCACTATAAATTTTAAGACGTGTGACAAAGTACTAGAATTTACAAAGCTACTATTTATTCTCTCCAAATAAACAAATATTCTTTTTAGTAAATGTTAAACTTAATTTCGTACCTAAAATCAAATACTACCACAATTTAATTAATAAAAAATCTCAATATATTATATACATGTAATTATATTTTATTTTATTATACGAAAATCTATCAGGGAAGCCATTGAAATCGAAAGAGGCCTATCAATCTCAACAGAGATGATGGCTGGGAAGCATTAGTAGTCTTGATTCCGCCGTGCGTCCGAGTAATTTTATTTATTTATGTATTTATTTATTTTATTTGTTTATTTATTTATTTATTTTGGTTATATATTAATTTATATATATATGATTATTTATGTATTACAAATAATAATATAAACTATATATAAATAGTAATTTACCTAAGAAATAATATTTATATATACATTTTATATTTAATAATTTAAATAGATAAATTACTATTTATGTATTTTTATTTATTATTTTTTGGTTATACACATATTATTATATTATTAATGTTACTATATATTGTTTTTAATTTTATTTATGTTATTATTATATTTTACTAGTTTGTATTATTATTATTAGATATAAACTCATATAATACGTATGTATTATTATTATTGATATTAATATATAGTGATTATTTATTATTATTACTATATATTATATATTATTATTATACATTATTATATATTATCTTCCTTCCGTTCTTTTTTGACATTTCTTCAATTTAACTTATATAGTTATATATATAGGGGATAATTAATAAATAATGCAATAAGCTAATTTTAATCTAACCTTAAATAAGTATGGTATTTATTTTATTTACCTAATTTATATTGGTCCTTAATTATAATAATAAATATGAAGGAAGGTTAGTATATATTATTTACATAGTGGTTATTTATTATTTAGGTTTATCACTATATATTAGTATTGACATATGGTATATTATTATTATTATATATTAATATTTTAACTCTTTTCTCCGTTTATTTATATTAACTATTTTTATTAACATTTCTTCATTAAAATATAGTTATATATTTGTATATATATTAATAAATAATGTAATAAACTAATTTTTAAACTAACTTCAGGTAAATAGGGTATTTATTTACCTTATTCATCCTAATTCCATAAATATAATATTAAATATTAAAGAGAAAGATTGTGATATATTATTTAAGAATTTTAATAAATAAACAATTAGTTTATTTTATTTTTACCTAGTTTTAGTTATTTCCGCAAATAAAATAGTAAATATTGGGAATATTAATAACATTGAGAATAATAATAATTTATCAGGGTCCTTGGGTCAAAATTAGATGTTATTCGATTTTAGCTATTGGAATCTCTGCTCGAGCTATTTAACGCGCTAGACTAGATCTGTCTCTTCAGCGTGCTAGACTAGATCTGTCTCTTCAGCGTGTCCTGACGATGAACCACACTAGTTGGTTTGAAACGCCTGGGCAAAGGTCTTTCTCTATGTGATTTACACCGAAATTCTTCTTATAACTATGATGGATCACAGAAGCCTCAATTATACAAAAATCTATCATTTAAAAAATAAAAAGTAAAACAGTACAAAAATACTAAACAAATTTATTCACAGTTGTTTACACTAAATATATAAAAATAGCTTGTTGTAATGAAGGGAATATTTAACATTAAAAATGTTTTATTAGGATAAAAAACTATAAGATTCAAATTCTATTATTAATTAAAGTAATTTATATTATATTAATATATACTTTCTGTTATATAAATCAATTAAAAATAAAATATCATTAAAATAATATTTAATAATAAATTTTATCAAATTTATATTTTAAAAATTATTTTAAAAATTAATATTTATAATTAAATTAGTATTTATAAATAAATAATTAAATATTAAATTTTATCAAAAAATAATTTTTGCTCGTTTTTTTAAAATCAATACTTATTATTATCTCAAATTTTTCTTTTATAATATTTAATTAACTTAAATTCGATAATCATAATTTTTAAAATTTGTTCTCTTAAAGAATTTTTACTATTCTTATTTGAAATTAGAAGCTTTTTTCTTTTTTAGCGTAATGATTAAAGATTACACTAAGTTATTAATTTTTTTGTTTTACATACAATTTTTTTTTAAAAAAATTTCACTTTTCCGATAAAAGTAAATTAACTAATAAATTAGAAAGGTATATATATAGATATTGAGGCAATTATATTACTTCAACAAAACAAGATTACATGGATTTCTATATATATTTTCTTGTGGTGCATTTTTCTTTACCACAGACCCAAGAGTTCATGTCATACTCAGAAACACTCACATAATCCCCATTACAAAACCCCAATGCCATAAAAACCACAACACAGATCACTCAAACCAGCATACCAAATATACCACCTCACTTCAAGAACATGGCCCATTCAACAAAATAAACAAAGATTTCCCAATTGAACACAAGCCACACTTAATTGTTGCAAACAAACCACATAGCATGTCGCCTCACTCCAAGTATAAGGTCCATTCAAAAAAAAAAAAGATTTCCCAATTGAACCGAGGCCACACTTACTTGTTGCAAACAAACTAGAAAGCATATGAACCACAAAGCATATCACCTTGCTCCAAGTACAGGGCCCATTCAACAAAATAAATAGAATTTCCATGCGTAACTATTGCAAACAAGGAATGTCCAAAATTCACATAGAGAGACTTCATGCATTATAAAAATCATTACATAAAATACCAACTAATCCACAAGCTCACCAAAGATGAGAACAATAGTAGTTACAAATACAAAAAATTACCCACAAGATAAGCACTAAGATTTCTACCATAGCAAGCCATAAATCCAACAACCTCCTAGAAACTCCAAATAAACCTACGCCTTCATTAAGACAGGATAAGAAACAAAACCAAGAAGCCATACCTTACTGATCAAAATTAATACCACCCATAATGAACTGCAAAAACATGAATGCCCACCAACATTAATAATGTTATGAGGAGGAAATTATGGCTAGCGCATGAACACTTGAACCAAGGGGGTCCATAAGATCTCCACTATCGGATTCACCCACTATGTAACCCTCTACTCGAGCCAAACGAGAATCAGAACATTCTTTTAATATCTTCCAAGGAGGAGAAATTATAATTCTCCATCTGCTTGTCTTTGAGTACAAATCTTAGCAAGGTTAATATTTGTTAATGCAAATCTAATGAATTTAGTAATTGTTTCTTCCTGCCCCTGGTATTCCCAAAGTTAGGATCCACTTCGAAGCTTCATCAAGCAACTCTGAATCTGAATGGTATTGACGATCCATCCCATATTGAGTCTCTAACACCTATATTTACTTTCTCATATTTGGCATAACAACATTGAAGAAGGTGGCAACAGAATCATAAGAAAATGGTTTGACCCTCCACTACCCCAGAAAGCCATAGCCACCTCCTCCCTATTTTCTACTCATTTGATGCCTTGGAGGCATTGATACAATAGAGAACAAACACTTTGGGTAGCCATTGGAAATCCCATACCCTACAAAAAATAATAAAAGAGACTAGACACACCAACTTGATAAGGTGACCATAGGCCCACTAAGTCATCACCAAATCTCCAAACAAATAGTTCTAAATCCACTGAATTAATTGGTGGAACGAAAAACACCCCACAACCCAACACCATGAAACAAAGTACCCAAATATGCCCTGAAATAACATAAGAATCAAATATGCTAAAAAAGAACACAAAACCCCGAATACGATACACATGTAAAGAAACGCCATTAGCTAGCAGGTAAACCAACACAATTCTAATAAACCTAACTAGAGTAAACTTTCACATTATCAAAACAAGAGAAACCTCATAACTCATGGCATCCCAAAGACTCAAACTCTAAAAACAAATACCCCGGAGTACAAGAATTTCCCATCGACCTTTAAACTCAGCCAATAACTGAACTATAAGAGAATGGCGAACTAGGTCCCAACAACACAAATCGACATAGGTACTTGTCAAAAGACCCACAAAATAAATAACTCAAGACATGGAACTGAAAATTTACACAAGAGAACATAAATATCACCCTCACCATCCCAACATTGAACTTGAAACCTTACACTCAATAGCAATCTCCAACACCATTCAAGCTTCGTTGAAATGAACTCCCATTCTAGAATACCAACCTCACACTTTCCATAGAACATACAGATATCTAATAAATGGAGGTCAAGGGCCAACCCCACCTCCACTCCCATATGCTCCTATAAATCCCAAAACCTTTGATTGGACACCCATTTAAAGACGTCAACTCTAAACTTGCATGTAGCTTCGAAATAGGCTCTTGCTGCACCCAGTCATGCCTTTAATGCTCGTTGTACTTGGGGGGCGGAAAGAACAACCCCCAAAATCCCCATCTCATCAACAATAACACCCCCATCAAGGGAGAAAAGTAAATATGTAATTATATATAAAATATGTTAAGAGAATAAAATTAAAATATAAGATTAATATTTTTTAAAAATCTTATTAATTTTTTTCTTTTCCAAATTGATCCTCAAACTCCTAAGGAAATTTTCATTTTACTTTTTGCTTTTCCCAAGGGTTTTACATTCTATTTTCTGCTTCTAAAAATTGAGCAATGACCAAGGATGTCTATGTACAATTAATTCAAAAGAAAAATTAAATTAAATAGAAGGTAGTAAAATTAGATCTAGAACACTAAAATGAGTTGCAATATTATGAACAAGTTATTTTATAGAGTCAACCCACAACAATACTACCAAATTCATGCTAAGTTGGATGCCCATGAAAGTGTTAACTTCCTTTTTCCAAGTTCTTAGATCAATCACATGACTTGCAATGTCAATGTGCATGAGTTTTAGGTTGAGCCCATTTGTTGCAACTTCTTCTCCAATTTAACTTGCCACATGAATGCAAGTTTTGATGACTATGTAATATACCTCATTGGCTTCTTTTAGACAATATTTTATGCCCTTCCCTCAAGTCCTTAAGCTCACATGCCAAACATTTGTTGCACTCACATCGCACCATCCTAGTGGAAGAGCTCGACGTCAACAAATAGATCTAAATGTTGGCTATAGCAATTGATCCACCACTTACCGTTAAACCCATGAAAATGATGATAATTGAAAGTTGTATCCATGAATAGTAGTTGACTCTAAGTGGGATGACTACTTCCACAAAGACCATACGTAAAAGATAGTGGACAAGGCTAGCCTAAAGATTGGTGAGGGAATTTCCCTTATAGGATTTGGGCTATTAAAAGACCATAGTTCAACTCTAGCTAGACCCCAATGAGAGCCATTTGTTAATTTTGGAAAAGACTACCTCTTTAAACAAATGACTCAAATTTACCCCCTCAACCACCAAACAACTTCCATTATATAATAACTTATGTTGCAAAGAGTAACCTCCGTTATATAATAACTCACATGCTGTAGAGAGTAATGACTAATGTCACATGTCAGTAATTCATTGATGTCAAGAGGGGAGACTTTGCCTTGTAAGTACACATGCCTATCAATAATTTGAAACCTTGAACCATTAAGAGAAAGTATGGTGGGATATCAACCCCAATTTATGTTGCATTGTTTATAATTTACCATTTTATCTTGATTTTATTAGTGATCTACTTATTCAATATGGTAGCAAAACATACATATTTTTTTTTTCAAATTCTTAGATCTTTTGTTTAATTGTTTTTTCTAGCTATTGAACAAATTAAAAACTAGATATTCCTAATTCCCTTTGCATGACTCTTAATACAATAATGGTTCATCTCCTTTATAGTAGCTTATTTTATTTAAAGAAAATTGATAATTAAAAAACTTTAAAAAACCTAAATATCTAGTTCATTCATTATTTATTTACTAACGTCTCAATCTCTCAAATGAAATTTAATTCTAATTTACCTCTAAAATCAAAGATATCCCATTACTTGTGATGCCCCAACACATATCAAAAGTATCTCATTACTCATGATGCCCCAAGACATATCAAAGATATCTCATTATTCGTGATGCCCCAACACATATCTTTGATATGTCATTACTCGTGATGCCCAACGCATAACAATAAGAAAAACAAAGTAAAAGACCTAAAAGATTATTCAACTTTTATAAATAATATGAGATACTTAATTAAATTAAAAAAAAATAATTATTTAATTAATTTTATTTATTTTATATATATATATATATATATATATATATATATATATATATATTGAAAATATTTAAAAATTTGATAAAATTTGGTTGGTAGAGTGCACAGAAAGAATGAAATTATATATAATAATAAAAAATAATGTCAAAGGAAGAGTGATCAATTATTCCTGAACCATGTATTCATATTATGTATTAAAGTTATGGATAGTAAACTTATGTCCTTTTGGCATTTAATGAATATGAGTTGGAGCAAACACATAAATCAAAGGAAAGGAACATGAAAGTTGGCCAACAAAAATATTAAACAATTCAATAGAAGTGTGTGATATATAATATATTATATATATATATATATATCACTGTTTTTAAACTATGTTTAGGGAAATTAAACATGACAACCAATTAAAAAACTACATTATTAGTAGGTCCATTGAATATATAAATATCATAGTGCAATTTGTTAGCTATTTTACAACTTCCAAAAGTGTCTTTATTCAAAACTTGTATGGTCAGTGGGTGTGCATCATTTGAGCAATCTTTAAAGCAGGGCCCTATGATGGTACAAAAGATGATCAAGATTGCTAGAAACATCCAATTTAAAACAAATCCCAATAGCTTATTGGGCCTTCATAGAAATCAATAATTCGTGTTTCTCCAATAGAATAGTTTTACATTATGGGGACAACGTATGGGAGGAGTGAAATAATGATTTCATTAGTATAGAGACAAATGGAAGGAGAATGTTCGTCAAAACATGTGTTCTCAATAGATGTGCATGTAAGGGGAAGCTGTGGCACTAAAATTTAATGGAAAGTCGTTAGAGAAAAAATCATTTGAGTTGAAAAAGCTTTGTTATCATGTGAAGTGATAAGTGAAAAATAATATTTTATTTTTTTTATTTTTTTTGGAGTTATTTTATGCTTTCTTTCATGAAGTTTTGGTGGGACAATGTTGTAAATTACATCGATATTAATGATGTTTAATATTTTTTTTGGGGGATATAATTGATTTTTGTGAAATAAGCATAAATGTTTAGTAGGATGATTTAGCAAATTATATTGATAATAAAAATATTATTTATATCATTGTTTTCCATTATAATTATAAATTTTTTTTGAGTGAGTTAGTTAGTTATTATAAGTTTTGTATTATTTTAAAGAAAAATTATGATTATTGGTTTGTTATTAGAAAAATCATATTAGTAGTATAAGAAAAGTTTTTTAGTCTATTTTGTCTAAAATTAATTCTAAAATTATACATAAGATAACTATGTTTATAAAATACCCCCGATGGGGTGCATATAGTGATCAAGAAGTAGTTGTATTGGATGTTGTGTCGAAAGCACATTGGTTTAAGGAGAGGATGGTGTGGCAACGTCTGAGGGAGGAATGTTGGGATGTCAACTTGTCATCTCACAGTATTAAATGCCACCTGATTGGAATGGATTTTCTCAGGTATGAAAGGTGGTGAAGCAGAGGTGAGGATCACTCCTTCACCTCTCCCAAATTTATTGCCCTTGTTGTGAAGTGTCCCTTAATTGGAATGTGTATGTTGGTAGATGTTGTGTGTTCTTGTGGATGTGATTTGGTTTCTAGGAATTGGACGAGGGTTTTTTCTCTCCTGGTTACTCTTGTTCATGCGTGCACTTCTCCTTCTAAGCCCATGTTCTTTGTTCTATATATGCATAACACTTAGTTCAGGTTGAAGTTTGAATTGGTGGTTGTTTTCTTTGAGATTCCTTTGTTGGAGAGTCAATTCCAAGGTATTTCTTGCACTTGTCCAATCCTTGTTTCTGTTCGCTGCTATCCAGGGCATATTCCGATTTGGTTCTAGTTTGGTGTGAGTGGTGGTTCACTATCTATTGAATTGGCTCTACTATTGGCCTATTTGGATTCTATTATTTATTCCATCTTCTTGTCGAGGTCATATTTGCTTCCTTGCCGCACTCTATACTAGTGTTTTAAGTGGTTCATCTTTATATGGGACATTCATTGGGTGTGGGGTTTCCAATTCAATTATGTTAAATTGGAATCTATCACGACTCTATGTGTTGGGAGGGTGGTTCCTTTTATGGTCTTGCATGTCTCTTGGTTGTCCTAATTTTAATTCTCTTATCGAATTTGGGACCTTGAGTTGGAGGATCGATGATGATCTTATGGTGTTGGCATTTGGTTGAGAGGGGGCGATTGTTTTCCCTTTTGAAAGTTACTTTGTTTATGGATTGGCCTTGGATTGTTCATTGTGTTGATTAGATGTGTATCTTATGGCTCCTAGACAATGTATGATTCCTTGTCGAGTTGGTTCCGATCATGTTGGAGTGGCGAGGGCCCAACCTTTTGTTTGTGACTATGTTTCCACTCTTTTTGACTTAGTCCCTTTGGAATATCGTCATGAAATATTTCTTTTGGAAGCTCAAGAATCTATGGACAAAAGGTATTGTTCTAATTGGGAAATTTCTAGCAATGGCCTCAAATGGCTACCCAATCTGGGTCGCTCTTGGAAGCAGAGACTTGGTCTTATTTTTTCTTTATCTGCATCAACAATTGACTACATTTCTTTTCCCATTATTTAAGGATAAGCAAGCCAACAATTATAACGTGTTCTTTGCTATTGAATATATCAAACACATCTTGCACAACCATCGGTTTAGTATGAATAACATAGATGTGTGATTGGGTTGTGTGGAGGGTTGTCTAATTTCAAATTCAATCTCTTGTGATTTAATAGATCCTCTAATGGATCTGACTATTTTGATTGATAGCTCTTGTCGATGGAACGATTGATTCCTATGATCCCAGTTGAAGATCCTGGACTAAAAGTATTGTTTTTTTTTTGGGATTTTTTAGTGCATCTTAGTTCCTCATGCGCTCTACGTCAAGGCTTTGTTACAAATATGGGTGGACTTATGGTTCCTTTTTTGGAGAGTGCAGTTTCTATGGAGCATTCCTTTGTGGTTATTTTGTGGCTTGACCTTCTAGTATCAATTCAGGGTCTTATGCAACTTGTGGCTCAACTCAATATCATTTTTTGCATAACTATGTTACTTGAGCACACATTGATCATGTTGCACATCCTCCATTTTGTTATTGTCATGGTCTTGCAGACGGTTTTTTGTTGGTATGTGTGAATGGTGACAATTGACAGTTGGTGGTGTAACCTTTACTTCGTCTAGGATTTCTGTGGAGAAGTGGCTTGGTGTAATCAATTTGTTTTGGACAGATGGAGTTTCATTGGAGACATGCATATTTTATTCAGACTATAGGCTTGGAGAAAGTGTTGTGGCATGTATTTGTAATCTTCTGTGTTTTCTGTGGTCATTGTCTACCATATGGCTCATGTGGTTTATGTGTCATATGTCTGATGTTTTTGTGTCTTTCATATTGTATTCTATTGTGAAGTTGAGTTTTTTATGTGGTGGTTGAATCAAAGCCTAGTTGGGTCTTTCTAGAGATTCGATAACAATTCAGATGTCTGATTTTTTATCTTTTTGAAGCTCTATGATGTAATTATCTTCAATATTAATACAAATTTTTTCAATTTACAAAAAAAAATAACTATGCCTAGAAAATAAATTATCCATAATACTATTGTTGGTCAAAGAGGAAGCTACAAAACTACAATATCTATAGGAAAAGAACAAAAATATCAAGAAAAAACATAATATAGCTATTAAGTAAAGGGGGTATTGATAATATCATTCGAAGCCTATTCACTAACATCTTCAAGCTCTGCAACTTCATACCCAATGTTTTACTGGCCAGAGCTGTGACTTTGTTGTCTATTCCTTTAACCAGAAGTTCTAACTCATCTAGGCATAGTAGAATCTTTCGATAGGATTCACTTGTCTCCACAAAGACCTTGCCAATAATGGTTTTGATTTGCTTATATGAATACATTATTTTATAATATTTTGAGTCTCTGCTTCTTGTATTGCTAGTGTCTATAACCCATGGTGCCATGATTCCTCAATTTCTGCATCTCATATTAATCATTGCTCCATTCTTGCTTCAACCTCTACAAATTTTATCTTGAAATGGATTGCATGTGGAGTCTGCCCCCAAAAGACCATTGCCAAAGATGAAACCCCTTGCTAGGCATAGTGGAAAAATTGCATATGTCAACCACTCTGTCCTCTGTGACCAAGACCACTACAAGACATATCTCTAAACCTAGAAAGAGAAAGGTCCCAAGGGTTTAAATTTAACTACAAGATACATATCCCCTCAAACCAAAAACAAACATACACTACCCATAGAGAAAATCTTGAATTTTCCACAATGATGGAGAATTTGAATTTATAGGGAGAATTATAAGGAAAATCATAAAGCAACCCCCAAATGAAATATATCCTTAGCCATGAGCATTTATGAGAGAAGAAGAAGAAACATAATATAGTAAAACTTCTATTCCATCACATAGTAGTAAAATGCCTTAAAGTGAAGGTCTACAATGACTCAAGAGTGTGGAAAATTTGGACCATCATGTTGTCTCATGATTACACTAGGAAATCATAGTAGAGAGGGGACATTAAAGCCTCCTGAACCAGGTGAGAATCACACAAGTTTCCATTCCACAATCATACATTATGGCGATAATACCATGTTCCCCCACCTTAAGTGCCATTAAAACATACATGTTATGACTATGTGAAGGATATACCAAGTTTTGATACAATCCTCGGGAGGATAGGAGGCACTTGATTGCAATAATTAGTCTCGTAACATATCCCTATCACCCCATTTATTGATTTACTAAAGAAGCACACATGGGTGAGCTTTGATCCACTTATGTGTGCAAGAGTCACAAGATCATTAATATAAGCTTTCTGGGTGAAACTGCACATTTTCCCACTACTTTAAGATGTCTCATGGATTCCAAGGTAAGTAACTTTTATGAGAATTGAACCTTGCCTGATGGTGAAATAAATATTCACTTTTCATTATTCAATTTAACTTCTTTGAACATAATTTTTTAATTTTTAATAAGCAATCTAGATCAATCTTAAATCAAAATTTAACAAATGTTGAAAAATATAAAGTCCAAAACTAATTTTTAATTTTAATATATATATAATTAAAATATATACTTATTATTTTTTATTTTAATTTTTAAATTTTTTCTTAATTTTAATGTTGACTAAATGAACATAACATTACTCCCCGATGGGGGTGATGAACGTTGGCTCCAGATGGCAGTGTGGTGGCACAGGGAGCTCGATAGGCCTCCATGAGCCCCACACGAGAATTTATGAAGCTCCATGGTCATACCCACCGGTAGATAGAATCTTGGCGCGATAGTTTATATGAAGGCAAGGAGAACCAGGAAGGCTATTCGACGAATTTGGGCAATAAGGAGGGAGTGTTTGGTGCATACTTTGTATGGTCTTAATGTTGCCTAGCTGCAATTCCAGCTAGGGGAAAACAGACATGGTCTTTACATTTCTTACAACCCAGAGGAGGGAGACCACCAGCAGCCGAGATGGCCATGGGATTCGAGGGCTCTCTCGGCCCCATAGCAGCATCAAACTCCAACGTGTCAGCCCTTTCTCTAGGTGAATTGGGATAACTCATGGCACATGCTTTCTCTCGGTTTGTTGTGGGGAAATCTTGGTGGGGGGGTACTTTGCTAGCCATCTCGTCAGTGGTGTCTTGTTGGCCGGAGAGCTTTGTGTAAGACTAGCTCCAATGGACTCCTAGGCTCTCTCCGCATTTTCCTGTTCTTCTAACATTGGTGTTTCCTTCGCGGGATGGTGGATAACGCTTAGAATGGCACCTTAGTCTTGAAAGTGCAGGGTTGGTAAAGGTCTCAGGTAACATCTTCTGTTTACTTCTTCTGCATGTTCAATACAGTTTTTTTGGTTGTTTTCTCTGGTTAGGTGGAAAGTCATCCTCTCAAGGGTGGCTAGTGGTTACAACGGTGTTCTAATGCCCTGTCAAAGGGGATGTGCACACCAGGGAGCAGTGACTCCACGCATAGCAAGGTGTCAACAGGAAGAGGAGCCAAGCTACGCTACTGAAACTATCGACAACCATCATTCAGGAGAGGGTGTGACTTTGTCACTGGGCCACTCCCCGGGTCAGGTAGAGGCCCCCGCCTCCTTGGAGTCTATCGTTGCTCAATTGACCAACATTCAACTCAATATCAATACTCTAAGGGAGCAAAGGTATGAATATAGAAATGAATTGGTAGCTTATATCAATGATCTTCAACACATACAAAATGATATCATGGACTCAGTGGAAAGTCTACGTTGTCACCACAGGCAAACAAATGACCACCTTCGCTCCCTGGAAGCAAGGGTGGTGCACATAGACTTCCACATGCATGAACATGCTGCTCCTCCAGCCTTTCCTCCAAATCCACCTCCATAATGTGGATTCCTATGATATGTATTTTTGCCTATTTTATGCTTTGTAAGTACTGGCTTGTAAGCCAGTCGAGAATAACCAGTGACACCGGTTGTCATGGTCTTCCTCTAAGTTACTTGTTCCTTAAAGCTAGACTTAAACTAAATTCTAAGCCCGTGGAGATGTATTTTGTATCTATTGATTTTCTCACAATATAATAATTGTTTTTTGACTGAAAAAAAATGAACATAACACCTTACCTAACTAAAATTTTACAATATCATTATCATAATGAACTATAAAATATCTCTTAACATAATAATTCAGTTAAAATACTATATAATTTTTTTTTAATTTCTTTTATTTATAAATTTATTATTATGTAAAAACAAAATTACGGTAAAAAAAAACATGGAAAAAATTCTCTTTTAAATCTTAGACAATTTTTTATTTAATAGCCTTGTGCTCCACAAAATGCATACATAGTATTTAAAGTTTCTTATAACAATTCGAGAAAAATAATTTTGAAAGAGATTTTCAAAGAAAAGTTATTAACATATATATAATTAATTTATTATTTTTATTTAAAAATAATAATAATTTAATTAATAAATATCAAATTATAATGAAGTAAAAGTTCTTAAGTTCTTATTAAAAAGGACGGCTTCTCCTTAGACGAACTTGTCATTAAAAGTATTTGAAAACCTGTAAAAAATCAATACTTCCTTTTATAGATTCAATGATTCGTTATTAAGAGTGAATATATTAAAACATAATGAATGGACAATATTGATGTGAAGAGGAAGATGCAATGAGATGAGTTTCGATTGGGATGGATAGAAGATATATTGAATTCTATGAATTGCATTAATGTAGAGATATAATATAAAAATTATAAAAGTGGATCTTAGTGAAGGGTGGATAGGATGATTTGGATGATTGTGGTTTATACGTTTTTTATTTGTAAATCGATTCCAAATACTAAAACTTTGGAGGTTAAAATTGATGATGGGACTTGCTTTCAATGCTTGTATATCCTATCTACAGGCTTATGGGTGAAGTCTCCAAGAGTTGAATACGTGTCTTTTATTTGCAAATCGATTCCAAACACCAAAACTCCAAAGGTTGGAGTTGGTGACGGGACTTGCTTTCATTGCTTGTATATCCTATCTACGGGCTTATGGGTGAAGCCTTCAAGAGTTGAACATGGGTCTTTTACTTGCAAATCGATTCCCAACACCAAAACTCCAGAGGCCGAAGTTGGTGATGAGACTTGCTTTCATTGCTTGTATATCTTATATACGGGCTTATGGGTGAATTCTCCAAGAGTTGAGCATAGGTCGTTTACTTGCAAATCGATTCCAAACACCAAAACTCTAGAGGTCGGAGTTGGTGATGGGACTTGCTTTCATTGCTTGTATATCCTATCTATAGGCTTATGGGTGAAGCTTCCAAGAGTTGAACATGAGTCTTTTACTTGCAAATCGATTTCAAACACCAAAACTCCAGAAGTCGAAGTTGGTGATGGGACTTGCTTTCATTTCTCGTATATCCTATCTACAAATTTATGAGTGAAGCCTCCAAAAATTGAACATGGGTCTTTTACTTACTTCCAAACACCAAAACATACCATATAAATATTTAAATTTCAAATATATATATTTTTAGATGATATGACATGGATGACAAATATAATGAGTTGAATTAAAGTGAGTGGAAAAAGGATATAATAGAAATTATTCTAATCAATTGGTTAAATCAATTTCATTAAAATATCATGTTTATTTTAGTTTTTGGATTTTTTCAATGAAAATTAAAAGCAAAAATTGAATTGTAATTGAACACAAATGTAAACAAATCTAATAATGAATGCATGAGCTTTTCCTTGAATGAGTTTATGGTTCAATTTTTCTTCATTGGGAATTAATTGTAATGGATATAAGATAAAATGAATTGCATTAATGTGGAGCATAAAGGGATATAAACAAAATCTTAAAGGCTCAATACTTTTATAATGAAATATGGAAGATTTAACATTTCGATGGATGGAAGATACAATGAGCTAGATATATTGAATTTTAGCGATGTGGAACATAAAGGGATATAATACAAAATTTTAAAGTCTTAAAGGTTGAATAATTCTTTATTGAGAATATATATATATATATGGAGAGGTGCCAGGAGGGGGTGTTGTATATCTTTGAAGGAAAATTGATCATGATATATGTATGGGGATTGGGCAAGATGACCAACAATCAAGTTGAAATGCCCAACCTGTTGCATGGTTTGCTTTTAGCTAAAGCCACTCAAATCACTAAAAATGTTATTTTTGGCAACTCACTTCTTATTATACAACATATTCACAATAGAACTTGGCCAAAGGACAATCACCTAGTAAATTTATCACAGTGTTGTTGGGCACACTCCCTCATAAAGAGTTCTATCATATCCTAAGAAATCAAAACACTAAAGCTTACAAGAGTGCTAATAAGGCTTGTTGGCTACAGGTTGGGTAGCATGAAATTAATGGTGAAATGGATTGGAGCATCATACCATAAAGCCATATCCATGAATAAGGTAATTATAAATCATATGACTAAAGGTTAGTTTCAAAGTTTTCCCCAAATGAAAATGTATACAAAGTTTACAATCTCCCCTCATTTGGATGACAAACCGATTCCTGTCGCATCATCTCAACATCACTGCATGCAATATTTGGGCATAAATTAGGCTTACCACAATTGTTACTTACCCGATGGATGTAATGTGTGCATAGTATAGATCACCAAATTGAAATTATGATTGCTTTTCATAGTCCGTTAATTATGAATTGCGTTACGACCATAATTGCTCTTGCGTGTGGGATAATCTGACAATGGTTTGAAACAATGTATATGCAATTCTATAGTCAGCAAGGCTCATTTGTTCCTAGTTTCTACACAAAGAGAATTAGACACAAATTGTGGTAGATACCATGGTTCCCATGGCACCTCCAAACTAGGGGAACTCTATCTATGCTCACGTTCTTAGCTAATCTCATGTTGTGCCTAGAATCACAGTCTACAAGTGGAATTGCTAATTGTATTATTGTGCTCAGGCTTATCCACCATTCCGTCACTCTAGTTTGGTGGGTGAAGCTATTTCCTAATCGAGCAAGAATTCAAAGTTTGGCATTTGATATAGGTTTCAATTTGGACAAGGTGGTAGAGAGTCAAAGCTTAGTTGTCATGGTGTGGATTTATTAGCTTTTTTGGATTCAACAACTACCCTCACAGCTAAATTAGGCAAGGAGTTACTCTCTCCCATATTTGTTTGTTATGTTTATCCTGTTAGGTTTTGTCAAAGATCTATGCCCTGTGGTTTGGGAAATTAACACCCCTATCATCTTAGTGGCCCACGACTCCCCTGTGCCAAGCCATGATGTAGTCAAACACATAGTTTATGTTGAATCTAGTAAAATTCTATAGACGTCAACTACTTAGAAACAAATGGAAAATGGAATGAAGAAGAACCTCATCGGAAGAGTGGGCAGTGACATTAGTGATGGGAAGTGGGTTGTAATTGTATGGATATAGAAACCCAATTGAAACAGAAGGCAAATGTTTTGCAAGTAGAATTCCTTACCCTCGACCTAAAATTAAAGGATTACAACTTGTCTACAATTCATGTGCTAGAGGAAAACCAATTCCTCAAAGAAAAACTAGCCAGACAGGATGATGAACTAGAGGCCTTACGCAGCCACCTTGTGGAGCTCCAAGACCAAATTAATTCACTAAATTTCATGCTTAGAGACATAAAGGATTCCAATTGGATTCAAGAAGAGTAGGGCATGGACCTCAATAAGCCAACCCTTGTGGAAGACAACGAATGTCATTGAAGAATGCTTCCATGTAATTTTTTCTTCTTGCTAGGTAGATTTTGTCGTATCTATAGCTTCTGGAATAGTCTGAAAACTAACACAACCTGTAATTTTGTAAGCATGTTATTAACACTTTCTATCCCTATGAACTTCCAATATGATGATCTTATTGTAAACTTTCTCGTGTATATGTTGTGACCAAGCACATATTTAATACAAATCCTACTCACTCTTGTTAAAAAAAGAAGAGAGAGAATAGATATCCATGGATGGAGAATACAATAATTTGGATTAAGGTGGGGGGTAGATATTGATAATATAGAATTAGCTCAAAAAATAGGTAAATCAATTTGATATATAAAGTGCCATGGATATTCCATAGGAACAATTTATCACAAAATCTCTTATAATGTTCTACATTTTTTTACTATGTAGTTTATTATTCAATATTATAGACTTAATATTTCTAATTTTAACACAGAAATCACTGACATAAGTTGAAAATTGAAGTGAAAGAGAATCAATGGCACCCCATGCACATAATGAACATAATATGTACCTTGGGAAAACACATTATAGGAAAAATCCAACTTAGAGGTGATGCCTATGCTCTCCTAATTATGTTTCAATTATGAAAAGTGAGCACAAAGAAACAAGCACTCAATATGGAGATGCCTTGGACACTTTAGCCAATATGGCTACTAGAAGACCTTTTTCTGCTTCTAATCTCCTTTATTATCTAACTCTCAATGATCTATTCTCCAATGGAACAATAATCAATATGATAAGAACGGAACCCATACCCATCTTAGCAACATAACATTTAGCATTGACTAATAACTATTTAGGGTTAAGGTTGGGGATTTCTCATGCCTCAACCCCCAATTATTGTCAGGATTTTGGACCCTTTAGAATAATCTCGAAATTCAAGATGTGACTAGCTCCACATGTGTAAGTAATAAAAGAATTTATCACATCCACTCAATACTATGGTGGTCAAGAAGAAAGGACAAGTTGCGGGGGGCATAAAATTCCAAATATGAACTTCGATTTAGTTGATTTTCACACCATAAGTAAGCTCTCAAAGTGTGGAATAACATTGAGAGGCTAGGAGTTATGCTTGCAAATTTTTGACCCAAAAAATGACCATTGAAGGCATCAAACAAGTTTCAAAAGGTTCTAGACCCCAGGTATTCAAAATAATACCTACCCATAAAATGCCCCCTACAAATTCAATAGTTCCAATTTTTCTACTCAAAATGTACCAAATAAATTACCACCCCCTCTAGCCATTCTAAACTTATTCTTTAAAATTGTATCTTTTTCTAACTCTACTTGAGCTTCTTGTGCCAAGTCATGTATGGTAGGTAATGCTTGCCATCATTTTCCTATTCCAACAAGGAAGACTCACATACTTTTAGATTTTCCACATTCAATACTAATGAAATGTACATACATAGATGTAGACTAAGCATGCATGCATTATCACCCATCTTCTCCAACACTTCAAAAAAGACCATATCAAAGAGCATTGATTTACTTACTAAGTCCATGTAGCCTTGATTTAGTTTCTTTGTTTAAATATAACTAAACTATGTCTCCCACCTTGAATGTATTCTTAATCTTGTGTTGATCATACTAGGCCTTGTATCTTTCCTATGAAATTTTCAATGTCTTTTGTACTTACAAATGGTTTTTCCTCATCTTATGAAGAAAATTTTAACATTCAATGCTTTTGTAGTGATTTATTACTTCACTTCTTAAAACTTCTAAGTGTGAAGCTAGAAAATACTCAAAATAATTTTCAAAAGGGGACTTATTGGTAGATGCATAAAATACTCTGTTATAAGGGTGTTAAATACAAAGCAAAATTTTCCCCTCGATCCTCAAATGCTTCTAATTATAACCCCTCAAATGTTGAACCAATATCATGTTCACTACCTCTATCTACATAATTGTTTGTGGATGGGAGGTTGTTGATTTCTTCAACTTGGTGTCCATGTTCTCCCAAAACATAGTCCAAAAGGCTCTAAGAACTCTTGTATCTCTAACTTATATGATTCTCCCTGGTATCACAAAGAGTATACAAACCTCTTCAAATAGCATGCTTTTTGTATCTTGTTACTTGATGGCTTTTTTAGAAGGCTTAATAATGCACATATTGCTCAACCATTCAATTACCCTAAATAGATAATCATGTTCCTTCTCGGTTCTTAGCAAATTGCCCACAAAAAATATGGATATGCTTTTCTAGGGTCCAATAAGCATAGGTGATGCAGGAGCATCCAAACTTAGCCAACAATGTGATTGTATGTTCACATGTTGAGGCTAACAAGAATGAATTTCATTGACCTAAGTGGTCAAAATCAATTTTAATAGAGAAATTTAGATCTCTCGAATTTGTCTTTAAATTCAATTATTGTAATAATCAAAATATTGTATTATTTTTAGAATAGGAGATAAGTTGTTAGTATAGGTGTGTATTAGAGCTTGAGAATAGGGATTTAATTGTTAGATTGATAAAAATAAGGATCGAGTTGTCAATGCAGCTAGGATAGGATTTGATTCATAAAAGAGGAAAGAATGTAATGACAGATAGATGAGATGATCGAGAATAGAGTGAGTATGCGAGAGGTGTGACAAAGATAGAGTTTGAGATTGAAACAAAGGTCAGATAAATTGTTGTAATCGAGCCAAGAGGGCCAAGACTCTGTAACTTCCATTTTGTTGAATAATTGATTGAAGTGTGGTGTGACGCACTATTCTGGTGTAGATATTCATTTGTAGCTGTGTATCGACGTTCTGGACCCTAATCGGGTATTTTTCTCTGTTTAAACATTTCATTGAATATCACAGTCGATTAATATTAATGATTAATATTGAGCTTAAGCGTTAAACTTTCCTTAAGCATCTTTATTAAAATTGTGAATTAAGCACGTGGTAGTATTCGGCAAGTGGTAAGCGGTGTCTCGTGCGCCCTAAAGGCTAGAAATGGTATTTATAAAATTCACGCGATTAACCTTAGCGGGCGACACGTAGCACAAGAAGAACACTTTTCTCGCGCACTCTCGACCTGATATCAGTCGTGCAAGAATCTGTGCGAGATTGCATGACAAATGTTCGATTGGATGGGTCACATCGACGGTGGAGATCGTCTGGGTTAGTTGGTGAGCAGACAACGCGATATTTGTTGGATCTAGAGAAGTGAGATCAACGACGCGGATTGAAGCGCTTGATAAAAGGAGAAGTCAAAGAAGGACCGACGGTTATTGGTCAGATAAGCAAGACCCTCAGGGGAAATCCATGAACAAAATCTGTTTGTGCATAGCTAATTGGTTCTAAAGTTAACCAATAGTCTAATTCCAAACTACCATCTCATTTTCGTCAACCTCCTGCGTCATTTTTGGTATCAAAGCACAGAGGTTTAAGTTTTTCTACAGTAAACATGACACCTAGGAGAGAAGGAGGCATAGGTCGGGGGAGACCTGTAGCGAATGCTTTTCTACTGGATGAGATCCGAAATCTGCGTACAAGGATGGAGACAATGGAGACTACTGAGAGGAGAGCACCTGATGAAGGAGATGCCAGTGCTGCAGAAGAATCTTCTGAGGAAGAGGAAGAGGATGAAAGTGAAGCTGCCAAAGCTCTAAAGATATTGGCCAAAGCAAGTGGAAGACCAAAGGTGGAAATACCTTTGTATGACGGGAATCTCAATGTAGAAGAATTGATGGACTGGATCAGTTCATTAGACAAGTATTATAACTATGAGGAAGTTGATGATAAAAAGAAGGTGAAATTTGCAGTTACCAGATTGAAAGGTCATGCAACTATCTGGTGGGATGAATTACAAACATCCACAACAAGAAAGGGGAAGTCCAAGATCAAACAATGGGATAAATAGTAAGTAGATTGAAAGCTAAATTTATTCCAAAAGATTATCAGTTAAATATTTTCAGACAGTTACAAAATTTGAGACAAAAAGGATTGACTGTCAAAGAATACACAGAAGAGTTTTATAAGCTGGGCATTAGAGCAGGACATGCAGAGGATGATGTAGAAAAGGGAGCCAGATACATAAATGGGTTGAGATATGACATACAGGATGAAATCAGCTTGCTGAGTCTGAAGACAATTGAAGATGCCTATCAAGCAGCTTTGAAGGCAGAAGAGAAGATGTTGAGGAAGCAAAATCAAAGGAATAGAGGAAAAATTTCATCAAGAGGTAGAGGAACTACCAGACCAAGATTTCAACACCATCAGAGTGAAGCAGGAAGTTCAAGTAGTAGGCCACCATAGAAAGGAGAATTTAGTAAAGGAAGATTTGCACCCAGAGGAAGAGGTCGAGGAAGAGAAATTCGGTGTTACACATGTGAAGAATGGGGACATGGATCATGGGACTGTCTCATAATAAAGTAACAAATCAGAGGAATGTGAATGTGGTTGAGGTAAGGGAAGAGAAACCTCAATTTGCAAACAAGGAAGAATCACCTGAAGTAGGAGAATCTTTGTTGTTGAAAAAGGTATTGCTTAAGGCAGAGAAAGAGTAACTAAAAGAACTAAAGGACATGTTTATTTTAAATATTTAGTCAAATGGAGGGGACAACCAATAGAGGATGCCAGCTGGTTGACAGTAGCAGAGTTGCAGAAGTATGGAGTAAACCCTGAAAGTTTGATGAAGGATTCTTTTCTTCCCTAGGAGTCTAATGCGGGAGCATCCAGACTTAGCCAGCAATGTGATTGTATGTTCACATGTTGTGGCTAACAAGAGATGAATTTCATTGACCTGAGTGGTCAAAATCAATTTTAATAGAGAGAGTTGGATCTCTAGAATTTGTCTTTATATTCAATTATTGTAATAATCAGAATATTGTATTATTTTTAGAATAGGAGATAAGTTGTTAGTATAGGTGTGTATCAAAGCTTGAGAATAGAGATTTAATTTTTAGATTGATAAAAATAGGGATCAAGTTGTCAATGCAGTTAGGATAGGATTTGATTCATAAAAGAGGAAAGAATGTAATGACAGAGAGATGAGATGATTGAGAATAGAGTGAGTAAGCGAGAGGTGTGACAGGGTTAGGGTTTGAGATTGAAACAGAGGCCAGATAAAATTTTGTAATCGAGCCGAGAGGGATAAGACTCTGTAACTTCCATTTTTTTGAATAATTGATTGAAGTGTGGTGTGACGCACTGTTCTGGTGCAAAAATTCATTTGTAGCTATGTATTGGCGTTCTGGACCCTAATCGAGTATTTTTCTTTGTTTAAACATTTTATTGAATATCATAGTCGATTAATATTAATGATTACTATTGAGCTTAAAAATTAAACTTTCCTTAAGCATCTTTATTAAAATTGTGAATTAAGCACGTGGTAGTATTCGGTAAGTGGTAAGCGGTATCTCGCACGCCCTAAAGGATGGAAATGGTATTTCTAAAATTCACGTGATTAACCTTAGCAGGCGACACGTAGCATGAGAAAACCACTTTTCTTGTGCACTCTCGACCTGATATCAGTCGTGCAAGAATTTGCGCGAGATTACGTGACAGTCGTTCGATTGGATGAGTCACATCGATAGTGGAGATCATCCGGGTTAATTGGTGAGCAGACGATGCAATATCTATTGGATCTGGAGAAGTGAGATCAACGACGCAGATTGAAGCGCTTGATAAAAGGATAATTCAATGAAGGACCAACAGTGCTTAGTCAGATAAGCGGGACCCTCGGGGGGAAATCCAAGTACAGGAGCTATTTGTGCACAGCTGATTGGTTCTAAAGTTAACCAGTAGTCTAATTCCAGACTACCATCTCATTTTCGTCAACCTCCTGCATAAGTTTTGGTATCAGAGCACAGAGGTTTAAGTTTTGCTACAGTAAACATGCCACCTAGGAGAGAAGGCGACATAGGTTGGGGGAGACCTGTAGTGAATGCAGTTTTGCTGGATGAGATCCGAAATCTGCGTACAAGGATGGAGACAATGGAGACTGCTCAGAGGAGAGCACCTGATGAAGGAGATGCCAATGCTGTGGAAGAATCTTCTAAGGAAGAAGAAGAGGATGAAAGTGAAGCTGCCAAAGTTCTAAAGATATTGGCCAAAGAAAGTGGAAGACCAAAGGTGGAAATACCTTTGTATGACGAGAATCTCAATGTAGAAGAATTGATGGACTAGATTAGTTCATTAGACAAGTATTTTTACTATGAGGAAGTTGATGATAAAAATAAAGTGAAATTTGTAGTTACCATATTGAAAGGTCATTCAACTATTTGGGGGGATGAATTACAAACATCTAGAGCAAGAAAGTGGAAGTCCAAGGTCAAACAATGGAATAAAATGGTAAATAGATTTAAAGCTAAATTTATGCCAAAAGATTATCGGTTAAATCTTTTCAGACAGTTACAAAATTTGAGACAAAAAGGACTGGCTTTCAAAGAATACATAAAAGAGTTTTATAAGCTGAGCATTAGAGCAGGATATGCAGATGATGTAGAAAAGGTAGCCATATACATAAATGGGTTGAGATATGACATACAGGATGAAATCAACTTGTTGAGTCTGAAGACAATTGAAGATACCTATCAAGCAGCTTTGAAGGCAGAAGAGAAGATGTTGAGGAAGCAAAATCAGAGGAATAGAGGAAAAAGTTCAGCAAGAGGTAGAGGAACTACCAGACTAATATTTCAACATCATCAAAGTGAAGCAGGAAGTTCAAGTAGTAGACCATCACAGAGAGGAGAATTTAGTAGAGGAAGATTTGCACCCAAAGGAAGAGGTCAAGGAAGAGAAATTTAGTGTTACACATGTGGAGAATGGGGACATGGATCATGGGACTGCCCTCATAATAAAGTAACAAATTAGAGGAATGTGAATGTGGCTGAGGCAAGGGAAGAAAAACCTCAAATTGCAAACAAGGAAGAATCACCTGAAGTAGAAGAATCTTTGTTGTTGAAAAACGTATTGTTTAAGGCAGAGAAAGAGTAACTAAAAGAACCAGAGGACATGTTTATTTTAAATATTTAGTCAAATAGAGGGGACAACCAATAGAGGATGCCAGTTGGTTGACAGCAGCAGAGTTGCAGAAGTATGGAGTAAACACTGTAAGTTTGACGAAGGATTATTTTCTTGCCCGGGAGTCTGATGCTGGAGCATCCGGACTTAGCGAGCAATGTGATTGTATGTTCACATGTTGTGGCTAATAAGAGATGAATTTCATTGACCTGAGTGGTCAAAATCAATTTTAATAGGGAGATTTGGATCTCTCAAATTTGTCTTTATATTCAATTATTGTAATAATCAGAATATTGTATTATTTTTAGAATAGGAGATAATTTGTTAGTATAGATGTGTATGAGAGCTTGAGAATAGGGATTTAATTGTTAGATTGATAAAAATAGGGATCGAGTTGTCAATGCTATTAGGATAGGATTTGATTCATAAAAGAGGAAAGAATGTAATGACAGAGAGATGAGATGTCGAGAATAGAGTGAGTAAGCGAGAGGTGTGACAAAGATAGGGTTTGAGATTGAAATAGAGGTCAGATAAACTGTTGTAATCAAGCCAAGAGGACCAAGACTCTGTAACTTCCATTTTGTTGAATAATTGATTGAAGTGTGGTGTGACGCACTGTTCTGGTGCAGAAATTCATTTGTAGCTGTGTATCGGTGTTCTGGACCCTAATCGGATATTTTTCTCTGTTTAAACATTTCATTGAATATCACAGTCGATTAATATTAATGATTAATATTGAGCTTAAGCGTTAAACTTTCCTTAAGCATCTTTATTAAAATTGTGAATTGAGCACATGGTAGTATTCAGCAAGTGGTAAGCGGTATCTCGCGCGCCCTAAAGGCTGGAAATGGTATTTCTAAATTTCACGCGATTAACCTTAGTGGGCGACATGTAGCATGATAAAACCACTTTTTTCGTGTGCTCTCGACCTGATATCAGTCGTGGAAGAATCTGCGCGAGTTTGTGCGGCATCCGTTCGATTGGACGGGTCACATCGACAATGGAGATCGCCCGGGTTAGCTGGTGAGCGAATGACACAATATCCATTGGATCTAGAGATGTGAGATCAACGGCACAGATTGAATCACTTCATAAAAGGAGAAGTCAACGAAGGACCGACAGTGATTGGTCATATAAGCATGACCCTTAGGGAGAAAATCCATGTACAAAATCTATTTGTGCGCAGCTGATTGGTTATAAAGTTAACCAGTAGTCTAATTCCAAACTACCATCACATTTATGTCAACCTCCTACATCATTTTTGGTATCAGAGCACAAAGGTTTAAGTTTTGCTACAATAAACATGCCACCTAGGAAAGAAGGAGGCACAGGTCAGGGGAGACCTGTAGCGAATGCAGTTCCGCTGGATGAGATCTGAAATCTGCGTACAAGGATGGAGACAATGGAGACTGCTTAGAGGAGAGAACCTAATGAAGGAGATGCCAGTGTTGCAGAAGAATCTTCTAAGGAAGAAGAAGAGGATGAAAGTGAAGTTGCCAAAGTTCTAAAGATATTGGCCAAAGAAAGTGGAAGACCAAACGTGGAAATACCTTTGTATGACGGGAATCTCAATGTAGAATAATTGATGGAATGGATCAGTTCATTAGACAAGTATTTTGGCTATGACGAAGTTGATGATAAAAAGAAGGTGAAATTTGCAGTTACCAGATTGAAGGTCATGCAGCTATCTGGTGGGATGAATTACAAACATCTAGAGCAAGAAAGGGGAAATCCAATATCAAACAATGGGATAAAATGATAAGTAGATAGAAAGCTAAATTTATGCCAAAAGATTATCTGTTAAATCTTTTCAAATAGTTACAAAATTTGAGACAAAAAGGATTGATTGTCAAAGAATACACATAAGAGTTTTATAAGCTAAGCATTATAGTAGGACATGCAAAGGATGATGTAGAAAAGGTAGCCAGATACATAAATGGGTTGAGATATGACATATAGGATGAAATCATCTTGTTTAGTCTGAAGATAATTGAAGATGCCTATCAAGCAGCTTTGAAGGCAGAAGAGAAGATGTTCAGGAAGAAAAATCAGAGGAATAGAGGAAAAAGTTTAGCAGGAGGTAGAGGAACTACCAGACCAAGATTTCAGCACCATCAGAGTGAAGCAAGAAGTTCAAGTAGTATACCATCACAGAGAGGAGAATTTAGTAGAGGAAGATTTGCACCCAGAGGAAGAGGCCAAGGAAGAGAAATTTGGTGTTACACATGTGGAGAATGGGGACATGGATCATGGTACTGTACTCATAATAAAGTAACAAATCAGAGGAATGTGAATGTGGCTGAGGTAAGGGAAGAAAAACCTCAAATTGCAAACAAGGAAGAATCACCTAAAGTAGGAGAAACTTTGTTATTGAAAAAGGTATTGTTTAAGGTAGAGAAAGAGTAACTAAAAGAACCAGAGGACATGTTTATTTTAAATATTTAGTTAAATGGAGGGGATATCCAATAGAGGATGCCAGTTGGTTGACAGCAGCAGAGTTGCAGAAGTATGGAGTAAACCCTGGAAGTTTAACGAAGGATTCTTTTCTTCCCTGGGAGTCTAATGCAGGAGCATCTGGACTTAGCCAACAATGTGACTGTATGTTCACATGTTGTGGCTAAAAAAAGATGCATTTCATTGACCTGAGTGGTCAAAAACAATTTTAATAGAGAGAGTTGGATCTCTAGAATTTGTCTTTATATTCAATTATTGTAATAATCAGAATATTTTATTATTTTTAGAATAGGAGATAAGTTGTTAGTATAGGTGTGTATTAGAGCTTGAGAATATGGATTTAATTGTTAGATTGATACAAATAGGGATCGAGTTATCAATGCAGTTAGGATAGGATTTGATTCATAAAAGAGGAAAGAATGTAATGACAGAGAGATGAGATGATCGAGAATACAGTGAGTAAGCAAGAGGTGTGACAGAGATAAGGTTTGAGATTGAAACAGAGGTTAGATAAACTGTTGTAATCGAACCGAGAGGGCCAAGACTCTGTAACTTCCATTTTGTTGAATAATTGATTGAAGTGTGGTGTGACGCACTGTTCTGGTGCAGAAATTCATTTGTAGCTGTGTATCTGCGTTTTGGACCCTAATCGGGTATTTTTATATGTTTAAAATTTTTATTGAATATCACAGTCGATTAATATTAATGATTAATATTGATCTTGAGCGTTAAACTTTCCTTAAGCACCTTTATTAAAATTGTGAATTAGGCATGTGGTAGTATTCGGCAAGTGGTAAGCAGTATCTCGCATGCCCTAAAGGATGGAAATGGTATTTCTAAAATTCACGTGATTAACCTTAGCGGGTGACACGTTGCACAAGAAAACCACTTTTCTCTCGTGCTTTCAACCAGATATTGGTCGTGCAGGAATTTGCGTGAGATTGTGCGACAGTCGTTTGATTGGACGGGTCACATCGACGGTGGAGATCATCCAGGTTAGTTGGTGAGCAGACGACACAATATCCATTGAATCTGGAGAAGTGAGATCAATGGCACAGATTGAAGTGCTTGATAAAAGGAGAAGTCAACGAAGGACCGACAATGATTAGTCATATAAGCGGGACCCTCAAGGGGAAAATCCACGTACAGAATCTGTTTGTGCACAGCTGATTGGTTCTAAAGTTAACCAGTAGTCTAATTCCAGACTACCATCTCATTTTCTTCAACCTCCTACGTCATTTTTGGTATCAAAGCATATAGGTTTAAGTTTTGCTACAGTAAACATGCCATCTAGGAGAGAAGGAGGCACAGGTCAGGGTAGACCTGTAGCGAATGCAGTTATGCTAGATGAGATCCGAAATCTGCATACAAGGATGGAGACAATGGAGACTACTCAGAGGAGAGCACCTGATGAAGGAGATGCTAGTGTTGCAGAAGAATCTTCTAAGGAAGAAGAAGAGGATAAAAGTGAAGCTTCCAAATTTCTAAAGATATTGGCCAAAGCAAGTGGAAGACCAAAGCTGGAAATACCTTTGTATGACAGGAATCTCAATGTAGAAGAATTGATGGACTGGATTAGTTCATTAGACAAGTATTTTGACTATGAGGAAGTTGATGATAAAAACAAGGTGAAATTTGCAATTACCAGATTGAAAGGTAATGTAGCTATCTGGTGGGATGAATTACAAACATCTAGATCAAGAAAGGGGAAGTCCAAGATCAAACAATGGGATAAAATGGTAAGAAGATTGAAAGCTAAATTTATGCCAAAAGATTATCAGTTAAATCTTTTCAGACAGTTACAAAATTTGAGACAAAAAGGACTGACTGTCAAAGAATACACAGAAGAGTTTTATAAGCTGAGCATTAAAGCAGTACATGTAGAGGATGATGTAGAAAAGGTAGCCAGATACATAAATGGGTTGAGATATGACATACGGGATGAAATCAGCTTGCTGAGTCTGAAGACAATTGAAGATGCCTATCAAGCAACTTTGAAGGCAGAAGAGAAGATGTTGAGGAAGCAAAATCAGAGAAATAGAGGAAAGAGTTCAGCAAGAGGTAGAGGGACTACTAGACCAAGATTTCAGAACCATCAGAGTGAAGCAGGAAGTTCAAGTAGTAGACCACCATAGAGAGGACAATTTAGTAGAGGAAGATTTTCACCCAGAGGAAGAGGCCGAGGAAGAGAAATTCGGTGTTACATGTGGAGAATGGGGACATGGATCATGGGACTGTCCTCATAATATAGTAACAAATCAGAGGAATGTGAATGTGGCTAAGGCAAGGGAAGAAAAACCTCAAATTGCAAAAAAGGAAGAATCACTTGAAGTAGGAGAATCTTTGTTGTTGAAAAAGGTATTGTTTAAGGAAGAGAAAGAGTAACTAAAAGA
Source organism: Pinus taeda (assembly GCA_000404065.3). Classification (NCBI taxonomy): domain Eukaryota; kingdom Viridiplantae; phylum Streptophyta; class Pinopsida; order Pinales; family Pinaceae; genus Pinus; species Pinus taeda. Next base: position 43,912 of record APFE030163615.1, read on the forward strand.
ACCGGAGGACATGTTTATTTTAAATATTTAGTCAAATAGAGGGGACAACTAATAGAGGATGCCAGTTGGTTGACAACAGCAGAGTTGCAAAAGTATGGAGTAAACACTGAAAGTTTGATGAAGTATTCTTTTCTTCCCCGGGAGTCTGATGCAGGAGCATCCAGACTTAGCCAGCAATGTGATTGTATGTTCACATGTTGTGGCTAATAAGAGATGAATTTCATTGACCTAAGTGGTCAAAATCAGTTTTAATAGAGAGAGTTGGATCTCTCGAATTTGTCTTTATATTCAATTATTGTAATAATCAGAATATTTTATTATTTTTAGAATAGGAGATAATTTGTTAGTACAGATGTGTATCAGAGCTTGAGAATAGGGATTTAATTGTTAGATTGATAAAAATAGGGATCGAGTTGTCAATGCAGTTAGGATAGTATTTGATTCATAAAAGAGGAAAGAATGTAATGACAGAGAGATGAGATGATCGAGAATAGATTGAGTAAGCGAGAGGTGTGACAAAGGTAGGGTTTGAGATTGAAATAGAGGACAGATAAACTGTTGTAATCGAGCCAAGAGGGCCAAGACTTTCTAACTTCCATTTTGTTGAATAATTGATTGAAGTGTGGTGTGACGCACTGTTCTGGTGCAGAATTCATTTGTAGCTGTGTATCGACGTTCTGGACCCTAATCGGGTATTTTTCTCTGTTTAAACATTTCATTGAATATCACAGTCGATTAATATTAATGATTAATATTGAGCTTAAGCGTTAAACTTTCCTTAAGCATCTTTATTAAAATTGTGAATTAAGCACGTGGTAGTATTCGGCAAGTGGTAAGCAGTATCTCACGTGCCCTAAAGGCTGGAAATGGTATTTCTAAATTCATGCGATTAACCTTAGCGGGTGACATGTAGCATGAGAAAGCCACTTTTCTTGTGCGCTCTTGACGATATTCGGGTCACATCGACAATGGAGATCACCCGAGTTAGCTGGTGAGCGGACGACACGATATCCATTGGATCTGGAGAAGTGAGATCAACGGCACGGATTGAAGCACTTGATAAAAGGAGAATTCAACAAAAGACCGATAGTGATTGGTCATATAAGCGGGACCCTCAGGGGGGAAATCCACGTACAAAATCTGTTTATGCGAAGTTGATTGGTTATAAAGTTAACCAGTAGTCTAATTCCAGACTACCATCTCATTTATGTCAACCTCCTACATCATTTTTGGTATCAGAGCACAGAGGTTTAAGTTTTGCTACAATAAACATGCCACCTAGGAGAGAAGGAGGCACAGGTCGGGGGAGACCTGCAACGAATGCAGTTCTGCTGGATGAGATCTGAAATCTGCGTACATGGATGGAGACAATGGAGACTGCTCAGAGGGGAGCACCTGATGAAGGAGATGCCAATGTTGTAGAAGAATCTTGTATGGAAAAAGAAGAGAATGAAAGTGAAGCTGCCAAAGTTCTAAAGATATTGGCCAAAGAAAGTGGAATACCAAAGGTGGAAATACCTTTGTATGACGGGAATCTCAATGTAGAAGAATTGATGGAATGGATCAATTCATTAGACAAGTATTTTGACTATGACGATGTTGATGATAAAAATAAGGTGAAATTTGCAGTTACCAGATTGAAGGTCATGCAGCTATCTGGTGGGATGAATTACAAACATCTAGAGCAAGAAAGGGGAAGTCCAAGATCAAACAATGGGATAAAATGATAAGTAGATAGAAAGCTAAATTTATGCCAAAAGATTATCAGTTAAATATTTTCAGACAGTTACAAAATTTGAGACAAAAAGCACTGACTGTCAAAGAGTACACAGAAGAGTTTTATAAGCTAAGCATTATAGCAGGACATGTAAAGGATGATGTAGAAAAGGTATCCAGATACATAAATGGGTTGAGATATGACATACAGGATGAAATCATCTTTTTTAGTCTGAAGACAATTGAAGATGTATATCAAGCAGCTTTGAAAGCAGAAGAGAAGATGTTGAGGAAGAAAAATCAGAGGAATAGAGGAAAAAGTTTAGCAAGAGGTAGAGGAACTACCAAACCAAGATTTCAGCACCATCAGAGTGAAGCAAGAAGTTCAAGTAGTATACCACCACAGAGAGGAGAATTTAGTAGAGGAAGATTTGCACCCAGAGGAAGAGGCCAAGGAAGAGAAATTCGGTGTTACACATGTGGAGAATGGGGACATGGATCATGGTACTGTACTCATAATAAAGTAACAAATCAAAGGAATGTGAATGTGGCTGAGGTAAGGGAAGAAAAACCTCAAATTGCAAACAAGGAAGAATCACCTGAAGTAGGAGAATCTTTGTTATTGAAAAAGGTATTGTTTAAGGTAGAGAAAGAGTAACTAAAATAACTAGAGGACATGTTTATTTTAAATATTTAGTTAAATGGAGGGGATATCCAATAGAGGATGCCAGTTGGTTGACAGCAGCAGAGTTGCAGAAGTATGGAGTAAACCCTAGAAGTTTAATGAAGGATTCTTTTCTTCCCTGAGAGTCTGATGCAGGAGCATCTAGACTTAGCCAGCAATGTGATTGTATGTTCACATGTTGTGGCTAACAAGAAATGAATTTCATTGACCTATGTGGTCAAAAACAATTTTAATAGAGAGAGTTGGATCTCTTGAATTTGTCTTTATATTCAATTATTGTAATAATCAGAATATTGTATTATCTTTAGAATAGGAGATAATTTGTTAGTATAGGTGTGTATCAGAGTTTGAGAATAGGGATTTAGCTGTTAGATTGATAAAAATAGGGATCGAGTTATCAATGCAGTTAGGATAGGATTTGATTCATAAAAGAGGAAAGAATGTAATGACGAAGAGATGAAATGATCGAGAATACAGTAAGTGAGAGGTGTGACAAAGATAAGGTTTGAGATTGAAACAAAGGTCAGATAAACTGTTGTAATCGAGCCGAGAGGGCCAAGAATCTGTAACTTCCATTTTGTTGAATAATTGATTGAAGTGTGGTGTGACGCACTATTCTGGTGTACATATTCATTTGTAGCTGTGTATCGACATTCTGGACCCTAATTGGGTATTTTTATACGTTTAAAATTTTTATTGAATATCATAGTCGATTAGTATTAATGATTAATATTGATCTTAAGCGTTAAACTTTCCTTAAGCATCTTTATTAAAATTGTGAATTAGGCATGTGGTAGTATTCGGCAAGTGGTAAGCAGTATCTCGCGCGTCCTAAAGAATGGAAATGGTATTTCTAAAATTCACGCGATTAACCTTAGCGGGTGACACCTAGCATGAGAAAACAACTTTTCTCTCGCGCTTTCGACCTGATATTGGTCATGCAAGAATCTGCACGAGATTGTGTGACAGTCGTTCAATTGGACGGGTCACATCGATGGTGGAGATCGTCTGGGTTAGTTGGTGAGCGGACAATGCAATATCCGTTGGATCTAGAGAAGTGAGATCAACGACACGGATTGAAGTGCTTGATAAAAGGAGAAGTCAATGAAGGACCGACAGTGATTGGTCATATAAGAGGGACTCTCAAGGGGAAAATCCACGTATAGAATCTATTTGTGCACAGCTGATTGGTTCTAAAGTTAACCAGTAGTCTAATTCTAGACTACCATCTCATTTTCTTCAACCTCCTGCGTCATTTTTGGTATCAAAGCACAAAGGTTTAAGTTTTGCTATAGTAAACATGCCACCTAGGAGAGAAGGAGGCACAGGTCAGGGTAGACCAGTAGCAAATGTAGTTCTGCTAGATGAGATCCAAAATCTGCGTACAAGGATTTAGACAATGGAGACTACTCAGAGGAGAGCACCTGATGAAAGAGATGCCAGTGCTGTAGAAGAATCTTCTAAGGAAGAAGAAGAGGATGAAAGTGAAGCTGCCAAAGTTCTAAAGATATTGGCCAAAGTAAGTGGAAGACCAAAGGTGGAAATACCTTTGTATGACAGGAATCTCAATGTAGAAGAATTGATGGACTGGATCAGTTCATTAGACAAGTATTTTGACTATGAGGAAGTTGATGATAAAAAGAAGGTGAAATTTGCAGTTACCAGATTGAAATGTCATGCAACTATCTGGTGGGATGAATTACAAACATCTAGAGCAAGAAAGGGGAAGTCCAAGATCAAACAATGGGATAAAATGGTAAGTAGATTGAAAGCTAAATTTATGCCAAAATATTATGAGTTAAATCTTTTCAGAGTTAAAAAATTTGAGACAAAAAGGACTGACTGTTAAAGAATACACAGAAGAGTTTTATAAGCTGAGCATTAGAGCAGGACATGTAGAGGATGATGTAGAAAAGGTAGCCAGATACATAAATGGGTTGAGATATGACATACAAGATGAAATTAGCTTGCTGAGTCTAAAGACAAATGAAGATGTCTATCAAGCACCTTTGAAGGCAAAAGAGAAGATGTTGAGGAAGAAAAATCAGAGGAATAGAGGAAAGAGTTCAACAAGAGGTAGAGGAACTACCAGACCAAGATTTCAGTACCATCAGAGTGAAGCAGGAATTTCAAGTAGTAGACCACCACAAAGAGGAGAATTTAGTAGAGGAAGATTTGCTCCTAGGCCAAGGAAGAGAAATTCAGTGTTACACATGTGGAGAATGGGGACATGGATCATGGGACTGCCCTCATAATAAAGTAACAAATTAGAGGAATGTGAATGTGGATCAGGTAAGGGAAGAAAAAACTCAAATTGCAAACAAGGAAGAATCACCTGAAGTAGGAGAATCTTTGTTGTTGAAAAAGGTATTTCTTAAGGCATAGAATGATTAACTAAAAGAACCAGAGGACATTTTTATTTTAATATTTAGTCAAATGGAGGGGATAGCAAATAGAGGATGCCAGTTGGTTGACAATAGCAGAGTTGTAGAAATATGGAGTAGACCCTGAAAGTTTGACGAAGGATTCTTTTCTTCCCCGAGAGTCTGATGCAGGGGCATCCAGACTTAGCAAGCAATGTGATTGTATGTTCACATGTTGTGGCTAACAAGAGATGAATTTCATTGACCTGAGTGGTCAAAATCAGTTTTAATAGAGAGAGTTGGATCTCTCAAATTTGTCTTTATATTCAATTATTGCAATAATCATAATATTGTATTATTTTTAGAATAGGAGATAAGTTGTTAGTATAGGTGTCTATCAGAGCTTGAGAATAGGGATTTAGTTGTTAGATTGATAAAAATAGGGATTGAGTTGTTCATGTAGTTAGGATAGGATTTGATTCATAAAAGAGGAAAGAATGTAATGACAAAGAGATGAGATGATCGAGAATAGAGTGAGTAAGTGAGAGGTGTGACAGAGAGATGAGATGATCGAGAATAGAGTGAGTAAACGAGAGGTGTGACAGAGATAGGGTTTGAGATTGAAACAGAGGTCAGGTAAACTGTTGTAATCAAGCCCAGAGGGCCAAAACTCTGTAACTTCCATTTTGTTGAATAATTGATTGAAGTGTGGTGTGACAAATTGTTCTGGTGCAAAAATTCATTTGTAGCTGTGTATTGGTGTTCTAGACCCTAATAGGGTATTTTTCTCTATTTAAACATTTTATTGAATATCACAATCGATTAATATTAATGATTAATATTGAGCTTAAGCGTTAAACTTTCCTTAAGCGTCTTTATTAAAATTGAGAATTAAGCACATGGTAGTATTCGTCAAGTGGTAAGTGGTATCTCGCGCACCCTAAAGGCTGGAAATGGTATTTCTAAAATTCACACGATTAACCTTAGCGGGTGACATGTAGCACGAGAAAACCACTTTTCTCACGCGATATCGACCTAATATCGGTCGTGCAAGAATCTGTGCGAGATTGTGCGACAATCGTTCTATTGGACGGGTCACATCGACGGTGGAGATCGTCTGAGTTAGTTGGTGAGCGGACAACACAATATCTGTTGGATCTGGAGAAGTGAGATCAACGACGCGGATTGAAGCACTTGATAAAAGGAGAAATCAACGAAGGACCAAAATTGATTGGTCAGATAAGCAGGACCCTCGGGGGGAAAATCCATGTACAGAACCTGTTTGCACACAACTGATTGGTTCTAAAGTTAACCAGTAGTTTAATTCCAGAATACCATCTCATTTTCGTTAACCTCCTACGTCAATAGGTAGGGGACGATATGTAAGCATATGTAGGGTATGGTGTACTTTTTATTTTCTTATTAGTTTGTTGGTACAAAACTTGTGCATTTTCTATTTAATCAAGCTTTTTCTTGTACTCAAGGCTATTACACATACCTTTATAAGTTGGAAATTGTCTCCACAACACCAAAATTCCATACAACTTTGGGGGTGTGATCTTCTTTCATAAGCTTAAAAACTTCACCTTTAGGAACATAGAGCTTCTCTAACTTATAAAGAAACCCATTCTAGAGATAATAGTTAGCCTTACTTCCACCTTGTTCTACACTAACTTGGCCTTGTAGCCATTGAAAACCTCTTTAAATTCCTCATCTTCTATGTGTGCCTCCTTGTACACATCATGTGTGAAATGTTCCATGTGCATAAGAGGTCCCAAAACTTTGATCTTGGACATGGGTGGAAAGCAAGTTTTCCAAATTATTAATGCTACTCTTCTTATATTTAATGATTAGATGGAATTGGTATAAAAATTTCACCTACTTGTAGTGTTTGGTTTACTAAAGTTTACTTTGGCCCTGCAAATACTATAGTGGCTAGTGATCAATGTAGGTGATGGTCTCCTTGACCATTAGATAGTGCATCCACTTCTTAACAGTTTGAACAAGAGCATTGAGTTCCTTTCCATATATAGTGTAGTTTAGGACTCCCCTCCGAAACATTTTAGAATGATAGCAAATCAACTTAATTTTTTACATAAAAACACTCCCAAATTATATCCACTTGCATACATCTCCACTTCAAAAGGATTATGCAAATGAGGTAAATACAAGAAAGCATGACCAATCTTTATTTTAACTTCTTAAAATATTTCTGCTAATTCCTTCGCCACAGGAAACTCTTAACACCGAGTGTTATGGAATGAAGTGTTATAGCATAGCCGAAAGGGATGTTATTAAATTCTATAATATTGTGCTACCTGGAGAAAGCTCCAAACTTGGTGAAATTTGTATGAGTTAGCCACTTGAGGAGGGCCTCCATCATTGCAAGATCTATCTTGAGTTCTCCTCCACCAGTCACATATTGTAAACACACCCCTCCTAACCCAAAACCAAACTAGAGTTAGAAGGAGGTGGTTACTCTGTTGAACTAGCGCTAAAGGTATAGTTATGGGAATGAAATTTATTTATTTTTTTAACTTTTTTTTCAACTATTCTATAATTTAAAATGAACAACATCATTACATTAATCTCGTCAAAATGATTCCAATGATATAAATTTTACCTCAATTCGACTTACGGGTCAAAAGTTACAAACCTTTAAAGTTAAACCAATTCCACGTCACCACGTCATCATAACCTCCATGTGGATGCCTCACCAAAGCCTACGTGGCATTGGTGAATGTGTACCCCACAAGGTGGACCCACATGGCACCTTATGCATGACCACCATAGACAAGACCACGTGGAAAGTGGAAATTCCAAAGGAATTCAAGGTTGGCCCTTTCCCCACCACTAACATGTTTATTTAACAAAGAGTCAGTCCCGACCCCTAACCTATGACCTAGGTCGAGGTCGGCCCAACCTACCTAAGCACTGAAATGTATTGGGTCGGGGTCGAACAAATTCTCGACCCTTCGATCTCGCAACCACTTCGATCTCCAACCTGTGGGTCACAGAGAGCTAAGTTGACTTGCTAGAGGTTGGGCCTTTTGGTTGACCTTCTGACCTCCAAACTGGACGACTTGCTGAAAATAAAATAAATAAATAAATAATATATATATATATATATAATATATATATATATAATATATATATATATATATATATATAATATATTAACTTGAAATTTTGCCAGTTTCTAAAGCTTCAACAAAGTTAGATTTTTTCTGACTTTTCGAGCTTTTCTAGTAACAATCCAACACCTGATAACCATTAAATTCAAAACAAATTTATGAACAAACTTAATAAATAATCAATCATAGGCATGATAGAAATTCAACAAAATTTTCAAGTGCATTTCTTCACAAAATTATAGAGATTTGCAACAACTCATTAACATAGCATAAACTTACTCTCTTTGGCTCAACAACCTTATCCGCTAAGCAAATAGGTGAACATGACTCATCATCTCATGCATGATTAATTAAATGATAGAATCCAACTACAAGGGATGACATCATGGATCCTTCCCTTCAATCAATAATGTAACAATTAACATGCAACAAGTATGCGAATACTTATACAACAATTTAAACATGCAATGAAACATCAGATTTCAAATCATTTCACATTGTCCATTAACATTGTTGAGCGATCATTTCTACCAGTGCAACCTAGCACCATCATAGTAAGATAATCCATGCATCCAGAATGTTAGTGTAATACCATGCATATCATGCATATCATGCATTCATGCTTTCACATCCTCATGTAGCTTGCAATTTACACACAATAAACATGCACAGTCCTATAATTAGATAAAGTCACATCACTGTAACAAGAAATATTCCATGCTAGTTATTGTATGAACATAACCATCACATCCACATGTTGTTCCAAAACCTTATACACAATGACAACAACAAATTGGTCAATCATATAAACATTGAAATCTTGAATCATGCCATCCATAAAATTCATTTTAATACTAGCAATATATATATATATTATATATATATATATATATATATATATATATATATATATATATATATATATATATTCTTGATTTTAGGAGAACATGAGAGATATTTATCTAAAAAAATAATGGGCGACTGAGGCTAGGACTATGACTCTCCACCCAACCATAGACAACTGTAGCGAAGTCTCACTTACAACTGTCACCCCCAAACCAGATTCTAGAGGATGAGGGATCTTCTGATTTCGAGATCAAACATAACCATTGGTTGAATTAGGGACTCTAGAGATTCATCCACCTACACCCTCCAACTGAGTTGAAATAAAAAATAAAAAAAATGCACATGGATTCTAGAGATTCATCCCCTCCAAATGAGTTGAAATTACTAAAATTCACAAGGATTCTAGAGACTAGTTGTCTCCACACTTCATAACTCAACACTGTGGCTCCACCCAATTCGTGGATTCCAGAACTCACAGTAAAATCAAAATACAACATGGAAGCATCCATAAATCCTCTAGGAATTTTCCAGGACCAATTCCTCCACCCCAGCCCTTATGGATTTCTTGAGAAACACCATCTCCACCCTCCTAACCAATTGAGACTTGAGAGGCAATTAATTCCTCACTTGGTGATTTCTTCCTGCTCCCTTGCCAACTGAAAAACCCCATTCATTTTGTTGTTCAACCTTCTCTTGGCATTCAATTTCTCCTCTCTACTTTATTGTCTGTGCTCTCGATCTCCCCCCTTTTCCTCTGTGTTTTTCTTCCTCTTCTTGCTACTAAAATCCCTAGCAATTTGACTTGCTCCTCTTGTTTTTGCACTGCCCTCTTGGTTGTTTGAATTCTATGTTGATTTTCTCCCTTTCCAACAATTTGATTTCTCTTTTTCTTTCCTTCTCTCTCTTGGCATTAACTCCTGCCAACAATATCTTTTCAGCCAAAGAAAATATTACACTTGTCCAGCTCATCCCCGAGTGGTTTAAATGCAGTTTTTGTTTGTTGTAGTGAGTGGTTAACATTTCTGTCTAGTTGGAAACCTTTCATTTTTCATTTTAAATTTCTTGTATATTAATTTTCTAGCAAGCAATCATCCCATTCCTCTAGAATATGTGTCCCATTACTTAGCCCATTTTTCTTTTTATCAAAATGTTTACATTGCACACATAAATGTAACTAATTGGGGTTGTTACAAACCCTTCCCCCTTGCGGGAACATTGTCCTCAATGTTCTTTATCCATTTGCAACACAAAATGCATGGTTAAGAATAAATAAATGCTATTTATGGAGATTTATATACATAACTCTATAAAATATTTAAAATTATATAAATTTTCTTCATTAAACAAACAAAAATGGATATGATGCCCTCATTGGATCAACCATTTCCCAAATGGCTTCCTCAAGTGTAAAGTGCCTCCATTGCACCTCGAATTGCTCTATTTCTTGGTTTTGGAGTGTGAGTCTCCTCCAGTCTAGAATGCATAGTGGCTATGGCTAGAATTCACCCTCTCGTTCCACCTATAGCATAGACCAACCAATCACATTATTAGAATCATGTACATATCTTTTAAGAAAAGAAACATGGAAAACTTCATGGATTTTAACTTGTGGAGGTAAGTCCAGCCTATATCCCTCTGGTCTTATCCTTTCAAGTATCTCAAAAGGTCCACAAAACTATGGTGCCAAAACAACACATGACCTAATCTCCAAGGAACTTTTCTTTGGTTATAATTCTCAAGTAAATATGTTCTCGAACTTCGAATTCCTTATGCACATTATGTTGATTCGCATAACTCTTTTGCATGTCTTGTGCCACCTTTAAATTATTCTTAATGATCTACATTTGTTGCTCCCTCTCTTATATCATATCAGGCCCAATAAGGACCCTATTCATTGGATCACTCCAACTAATAGCATTGTTACAACTCCTTCCATAAAATGTATCAAATGGGCTCATATTTAAAGACTCTTGATACCCATTGTTTTATGAAAACTCTATAAGTGAAAGATACTCTTCCCACTTCTTTTGCTGGTGCATCACATACATCCTCAACATCTCTTCTAAGATTCTATTTGTCCTCTCTGTTAGCTCATCTATTTGTGGATGATAAGTTGTACTGAAGGTCAATCATGTCCCCAATTGTTCAAAAAATTCCTTCCAGAACTTGGAAGTAATCTTGACATCTCTATCTGAATAATTTTCTTGGGAACTCCATGCAACCTCAAAATTTCCTTTATGAATATTTGAGCCACCTCACTAACTAAAGTGGTGGATTTAACTACTGCAAAGTGAGCCACCTTGCTCAATTTTTCAATCACCACTATAATTGTATCATTCTTATTGGAGGTTCTTGGTAATCCGGCGATGAAATCCATCGAGATCACTTCCCACTTCCATTCCAGAATGGGAAGTGGTTGCAATAAACCTACTAGATGTTTACATTTGACATTCACCTACTGGAATTCTATGCATTTAGCAACAAAATTATCCACTTCTTTTCTCAAATTAGGCCAATAATAAAACTTCCTTATTACTGTGAGAGTCTTTTGCTATCCCAGGTGGCTGGAATATGGTTTTGCATGGAACTCTCTCATTATAAGCCACTTCAAATCATCATTATCTGGTACATAGATTTAGTTCTTGAATCTAATTAGACCCTCATCTATGAGACTATATTCCTCATCCTAACCATCTTGTTGTAGATTTTCCTTTATTTGCTGATATTTCTCATCATGTTGTCCTGCATGTTTGATCTATTTTACGAGATCCATTCCACAAGGACTTATGGCTCCAATTTGATTCAATTGAATTCTACTACTGAGTACATCAACAACCTTTTTCTATTTTCCTTTGATGTACATGATCTCAAAGTTAAACTCACTAAGTATAGCTAGCCATCTAGCTCATCTTGCGTTCAACTTAGGTTGATCAAACAAATATTTGATTCCACAATGATTTATCATGAGTGTGAACCTTCTACCAAGGAGGTAATGCCTCCACATATTCAATGCATGAATAATGGAAGTTAACTCCAGATAATGAGTCACATAATTTGTCTCATGCTCATTTAATTTCCATGACTCATAGAAAACTACCTGCTCTTCCTACATCAAGATTCCACTGAGCCCTTCCTTGCAGGCATTTATAAAAACCACAAAATCTTCGTCAATTTCTGAAATACTTAAAACAAGAGCATTAGTGAGCAACTACTTCAACTGCTCAAAGCTTGCTTCACATTCAACTATCCATTCAAACTTCTTTCCTTTCCTCTAAAAGGATGTGATAGGATGACCTATATTAGATAAGTTTATGATGAAAATCATGTAGTAGCATACTAATCCCTAGAATGGTCTGATCTCATTCACATTTTTCGGTGTTGGCCATTCCATAATGGCCTTGAACTTTTCTTAATCTAGTGATATCCCCTCCTTAGAGACAATGTGCCTCAAATAGTTTGTTTGTGACTGGAAGAAATTACACTTGTTAAGATTTGCATAAAACTTGTGTACCCTCAGTATCCATAACACTACAACTAGGTGCTTTTCATGCTCTTCTTCATTCTTCACTCCTCGAGTACATCAATATTTCATCAACAAAGGAAATCACAAACTTTCCCGAGCAAGGATGAAACACATTGTTCATTAAACACATGGAAGTGACAAAGACATTAGTAAGGCCAAAGTGTACTGCTACAAACTCATAGTGCCCATATCTTGTCTTCAAAGTAGTTTTATGGATGTCCTCCTCTTTGATTCACACTTGATGATACCTTGTTCCCAAATCTGTCTTGGAGAATACCCCTTCTCCTCTCAACTATTCAAATAGATCATCAATCCTTGGATGTAACCTTTATCAAGAATTTTCTTCAGATGCAATTTTAACTCAACAAACTCAGGCATACTCATTTGATATGGTGCGTGGGACGCTAGTGCTACTCCAAGCACTAATTCGATAGAGAAATCAACTTTTCTATGAGGAGGTAGTCCTTGAATATCAACTAGAAATATGTCTTTGTATTTCAATAACATGAGATACTTCTCCAACACTTCTATTTCTTCTTGATCAATGTTATCATTAACTTTTCCATCACTAAAAATTTGTACAACAAATAATTTGCATTCTTTTGGGTAACTATGCTTAGCTTGCATGGATGTGATCAGTCTCATTGAAGTTGGTATTTACTTACCCTATAAAATATTTCTTTCTCCAACATCATCTAGGCATTCAATTTCCTTTTCAAAGCAGTCAAATTTGGTTATGTTCATGTACAACTAGTCCATGCCCAATAACATGTTGTACACACCCAATGGTGGCAAATTTAAATTTGTTGTAGTTGGCATGTCGTCGAGCTCAAATGCACATGATTTCACCCAATAAATTATTATTTTTGTATTCTTTTTGACAACTCAACTAACCATGTTTCTATGTGCAATTATTTGGCCAACTTGCATTTTTCTGTGAGCTCAAGACTAATATAACTATAATTAGAACTGATATCAATTCAAATAAAAATAAATTTATTACACAACTTACCTTCCATCTTAATGATGGACGCCTAGTGGTCTACATGGAGATTATCCACAACTACAAAATTTTAGGTGGATTCTATGCCAAATCCCCCACGGGTTGAGCTTCCTGGACACTACAAATTTTTGGACCTGCATTATTCTAGTGTGGGAAATCCCTCTTTCAATGATTTTCCCCACAAGTCTAGCATTTCAACGACTCTTTACCCTCAGATCTGCATTGCTTACTTTCCTGATGATGCTCACTACCTTTGGCATCTTGACCAAATATCTGTTGAGATCGATTTACATTGGATGTATGCATTCCTTCCTTCTTGTCCACAATTTTCTTGGGTCATTTATTCTTATCTTTATTGTTGTTCATTACTTTCAAATCACTTTTAAATTATGGCTTGTCCTTTTCTTGTTCATAACAATGTTTTAATTTCTTTATGGAATCATCCAAAGTTTGAGGTTGATAAAACTCAATGCAATATTTAAATGACATGGGAAACCCACTAACAAATTTTTGTACTTTTTCCTTCTCCTCCTTGAGATATGGCACACATCTCAACAATTCCAATAATTTGGTTATGTATTCTTCATCTCACAGTTGTCCCATTTTGAGATCATAAAGATCCTTTGCCTTCTTGTCATAATCATATTTTATAAATATTTGTCTCTAAAGAAGAAATCAAACTTGCTCCATGCCATTCTCTCTTCAGTTATGCCTTTTAAATTCTTCAAATCCTCCCACCATATTTTTGGTTTTCCTTTCAAAATATAGGTGGCCACTTTTACTTTCATGTTCTCGAAATAATCATGGATTTTGATTTTTTTTTTATTCCAAGCAACCATGCTTTTGCATCTTTAGATTTCTTCATCTCTCCATCAAATGTGGGTGGTTTTTCCTTCTTAACCTCTTCATGGATGTATTCATTTTCTCTTTTCCTCTGATGATGATAATGAGAATGGTGATGATACCTCTTGGTAGCAGAGCTAGAATGTCTACCAGAGTGATTCCCATAAGTGTTGGTTTTTATTTTTGGGGTGCTCAATGGTGCATCTCCTCTCACAGTGTCCTCACATTCCCTTATATACCTCTTCCTAGAGTTGCCACCATCTTCCCCATTTTTTTCCTCTTCTGACCCCAAAGAGTTTTGCATGCCTTTATGACTAGTCCCTAAATCATGATGCCTTTGTCTCTAGAATTATGAGAGGCTTTGTTGTATGACTGAACTCACCTCATCTTGCCTCTCCTAAGCATTTATCAACCTTTCATTATATTCTTTGAAGCTTCAGATATCAACATTCGGGCTTCACAAGGTATTCATCTGTTGGAAATAATATTGAGAGGGGGGGTGAATCAGTATTATCTGGTCAATTATTTTCTTTTTCAAACCCAGAACATATACGCTACTTCAGTTAGAGAAAACCGCGTATATACGCAACTACAGATAAGGAAACCTGCATATACCATACAAACTTATAATTTAAAATATTCTACAGATGTTGAACATTAATCTGTGCATTAGGATCATATAAACAGTAACCAGGAACAGAAAAATAGAGCAGAAGACAATCACACACAAGAACACAAGATATAAGGTGGAAACCCATTGTGGGTGAAAACCACCTACTGCAATATGTCTCTATCTTTTCAATTAGAAACTTCTTTTTACAATGATTCTGTACTGGTGCAGTCCTTTACCAGTACGCAGGCTGCTACCTGCAGAGAGCTACAACCCTCTCTTGTTTTCGAGCTTCTCCTGGAAGGGAGCTACAACCCCCTTAGTTCTTGTACTAGTTGAGATACTAGTACGCAGGCTGCTACCTGTAGAAGACTACAACACTTCTCTTCCTTCTAGGGACCACGTTTCATAAATTTTCAGACTGGATCCATGAACATCAATCAAACATCAAGAATTTCTGCATCAACCAATCACCTTTTCACCAATCAAAACTGAATCAAAATAAACACTTCTCTGACAAATGTACCCAGATCACAATAACAGTAATCACACACCAGATTCTGAACCCAGAACACTGCAACAATAAACAGAAGTAGCTAGAAGATAATTCAAGGGATGTACGCTACTTCAAGAACCAGAAACCTGCGTGTATACGCTTCTGTGTTTGGACCAACCTACGTATATGCAATTTTAATTCACAAAACCCGCGTGTATACGTGCCTTTGCTTCACTGAACCCACGTACAGATCTATAAAGGATAATTCACTCTTTCAGACATTCATACATTAGTTAATCCAGATTACCAGATTTATAGATCAAGTAAGCGCCACATAGAACAGATCAAAATCATACAAAGATACTACCATTCAAGCCTTAAGATTTTGACCCATCAATAGAACTTATCCTTCTCCTTACGCTCAGGTTCCTTCTTCATTCAGATCCAGATCTGCACCATAACCCAATCACCGTATTCCAGATCTAGCACTTTATCAGATATTCAATAATTCAGAAGATGCCTTGCCAAATGATCTCCTTCCTCTTTTATAGCCTTAGGCCTTTCACAATACCCTGGACCAAAAACCATAGCAATTTAATACCATGGACCCAATACTTGGGATCAACACTTATGACGAGATACCATGGCCGAAAACCATAGGTTCAAATACCAAGGACTAAATACCACGGACCAAAAATAAGTTCTCCCACATGTACGCGCTTTTCCTTGCATGAAAGTGTGTGTATACGCATACATGCCTTGGGAACGTCCAATCCGCGTGTATACGTGGCTTCGTCAAAGTGAACCTGCGTATATATCTTTTTCTTCTTTCTGAGTGCCTGAATTGTGATCTGTCACCATAGTGAGTTTCCATCAAGGACAACACCTGTGCCATAGCACCTAACCTGTGCCATAATGCCAACAATCTCCCCCTTTGGACTTGATGGAAACTCCAAGATCCTCAAAGTCATTCTCCCCCTTTGTCATCAAGGGAAAAGGGTTGTGCTCTTCCTGAGTACATGCTGAAATATTTTCTCTGCTGTGCTGACCAGGCTCCCCCTGACTTGTAGGCAAGATCTGCAAAAAGATGTTCTTCAAGAAGAACCATGTCTTATACATCATAAAAGACCTTCCTATCACCAACAGACTCTATACATACATCCATCACCCAACCAAGTGGGGATACACCAGAAATTTACATAAGACAACCAAGTACATTACATCATTCATCCCAGGCATAGTGGGGAAACCAAAATAGGTCGTTACATGACCTTGACAATAAACGATATACATGACATAGAGACGAAATAGCAAGACTTATGAAAGCCATTAATAACTGAGATCAGCAGCATCTGATAATCACTCTACAGATCAGCGACCATGATTTCCTTCTATTCTCCTTCTGTAGCTGATCCACCTGAACCCAAAATAGCTTGTGTACTCAAACCAAAAGCTTCTAATGGAATGCCAACAATGCATTATCAGAAGTTTATCTGCTCCCCCTGAACCTGTGCCAGATGGTCTCTGTCAGACCCATATCAGACTCTCTTCAACCAGAGTCTGTCCCCACTGATTTCTTTCAAACCATCATATACGCGACTGTATCTGCATAAACCGGCGTATGTACGCGGATCCTCCTCATGCAACTCGCATACAACCATATTTCTCTGAAACAGACAGATTTCAACAACAAGATGATGCATCAACTACCCCCAGCTTCTATCTAAGGTATTCAAATGTCTCCCTGGGTAGTGGTTTGGTGAAAATATCAGCAACTTGTTCCTTGGAGGGAACATATTCCAATTTGACCTTTGGTTCCAGCACTTGTTCCCGGAGAAAATAATAATTGATTGGTATTGCTTGGTCTTTGATGCTGACTGGGTTCTTTGAAATGCTGATTGCACTTGTATTATCACATAAGATGGAGATAGGTGGTGTACAAGTGATTTGAAAATCCTGCAAGGTTTGCATCATCCAAAGGAGTTGAGTGCAACAGGATGCAGCATCTACATATTCTGCTTCAGCTGTAGATAAAGCAATAGAGCTCTGTTTCTTACTGAACCAAGATATTAATCTGGAACCCATAAAGAATGCACCGCCACTAGTGCTTTTTCTGTCATCCACGCTTCCAGCCCAATCTGCATCTGTATAAGCATGAAGAGTGAGATCCGCATCTCTAGGATACCATAGCCATAGTTTTGAGTTCCTTGAAGATACTTGAAAATTCTCTTTACTGCCTGTAGATGAGTTTCCTTAGGATTTACCTAAAATCTTCCAACCATTCCTATTGCATGCATGATGTCTGGTCGGGTACCTATTAAATAGAGCAGACTTCCAATCATGGATCTATAGGTTGGTCGATGCACTGCTGCTGATTCATCATTTGCACTGAGGCTGCATCCTATGACCATAGGAGTACATACTGGTTTCGAATCTTCCATGCCATACTTCTTCAAGATCTGCTTGAGGTGCTTGGTTTGAGATAAAAAGATACCGCCTTTATTTTGTTGGATTTGTAAACCAAAAAAATATGTCAGTTCTCCAAGCAAAGACATTTCGAATTCCTTCTGCATTACCAAGGCAAAGTTTTGACTCATAGCTTCTTCATTGCTGCCAAAGATGATATCATCTACATACACAACAAGTATTAGCAATTTGTTATTTTCAATTTTTATATAAAGATTGCTAATCTGCTGATCCTTTT
>APFE030163615.1:78005-103472 GCA_000404065.3 Pinus taeda
CATCCTACACTGGATTGCCTCCAAGGAGAGGCTGGCCATACATTCTAGTTGGTTCTCTCTTTCCTGTAGTTGTCCCCTCAGCCATGTATTTTTTGTCTCGATTTGATTTCTCATTATAGCTTCTCTGTCCCTTAAGCCACTTAGCTCTCTACCCATTTCTTTGAGTTTCTCTTCCATGTGCCCAATGTCTTCCACCCCCTTTGATTTGGCGATCTGCATCCATTGGTGGGTTCTGGCCCTCTCCTTCTCAAGCTCGAAGAACAGTGGAATGGAAAAATTTTGAGGTATTACCCTGCCTCCTTCAATAAACCGGTAATAGGATTCCAGGTTAGGTTGGGGGTTGGGTTCCTTTGTCTTTGAGTCTTCCTGTAGATTCAGCAAATTATCCTGTAGGACTATTTTTGCTTCCTATAGATTTTGTTGTGGATCCTGTAGGATTGCCTTACCCTTTGAGAAAGTTGATCTAGTAGTAGGCCTCCTTACATAGGTGATAGGGGACTTAGGGGAAGGCATTTTGTCTTTTTGTGTAGGGGAATCTTCAATCTCAATAGGAATTTTTGTTGATGTTTGTGGATTCCCCTATTTTATTCTTGTGCTCTTTCTTGTTTTGAAATATAGTGGGTTCTGCCTCTGCCTTTTTCCTTTTTGCTTGATTGGGGTGCTGAGAGCAGTGAGGGAGGTTGCTACCTCTCTCTCAGTGGCCTCTGGAGACACCCTAGGTGACTCCTCCTTGTGTTCTTTCCCCTCTGTTTTAATGCCTTCTTCCTCTCTATTTTTCATGTTTTCTTCCTCTTGTAGATCTTCATCATCTCTATCAATTTCCTCCTTAATTTCCTCCTTTGTTTCTTCGTCATCCTCCTTCTGTTCTCCCTCTTCTTCTTCAACTTCATCATGTTGCTATGTGTCAGCTCCTTCTTCATCCATCTCATCCTTATCTTGCTCTATATCTTCCTCTTCATGTTTTATCTCCTCTTCACTCACAGTGGGACTAACATCATAAGTGAGGGCTTTGATGTCATCCTCTGCTGGCAAGTCTCTGAAGACTGACCATGTTATAAGGGTTTTGAGGTTTTGGAGGGCCTCTTCAATGAGGATCCTAATCAACCCATGGTGAGCCAATTGTTTGGAATTCCCCTCCTTCACTTTGATACTTGAGTCTATGAGTGATTGCAGTAAGAAATATGGTATGCTGAGTCTTTGGTGAGGTGGTGTTTCTACCCCAAATCTTAATTCCTCAAGGATCCTGAAATGATATCCATAGAAAACACTATATCTACCCTCACATGAGATGTATTTGATGAGTTGGTAGCCTACCTCACTCCATGGGTGTGACAGACATTCCCTCCTTACTCCATTTTTGTCCTCAGTGGGTTCTTCACCTTCTAAAAAGAATTTTCTTTTTGCCACCTAGTTGTCTCCTTTGTCTTCTTTTCTCCATGGGATTCCTAGGGGAAGTGTGGTGACCCTGCTGATGAGCTATGGGGTGAGATCTATAGTGAGGTCCCTTACTACAACAGTGGCATGGATTCTGCTGTGTGGGGTGAGGGAGAGAGCAAATTCTTGAGCCACCTCATCGTCATACCCTCTAAATTTTTCAAAAAACCCCATCCAATTGTGTCTTCTAAAGTTTTCAAGCACCTGGGGGTGTTGTTGGATTCTCACAATGTTTGTGGGATCTCTCTTGTTAAACCCTCCTATCATCTTGCTGGTGAAGCTTGAGGAGAAATGAGAGGGTTGACACAATTTTTCAAATGTAGGAACAAAACAAAGTTGATTGTGTATTTAATTCACTTCACATAGTTGCTAAATTCACTCAATTTCAAAGTATCCCTGGTTCATTTACTTGCAAAGGGGGGTGAAATTGTAGAGCCTACCTCTTTAGACTGGTTGCAGTGGCCAATTCCCGTGATATCCCTTCTGAACTATTCTCTGCCAATCTTGTAGGCAACCTCTACATATCCCGTAGACTGTATCTTGTAGGAATTCCTATGCATGCTCCTGTAAGAATTCCTGTGCAGAACGATGGATCTTTGATTCCAGTGGGTGGTCTAGGTTATGAGAGTGACTTGAGTGAGGGGTTTTTGAGGAGGTGAAATGCATGAATGCATGGGAACGATGTTTTATTTCCTCTTATGGTGATTCGAGGTGAGGTGGTGTGCTAGTAGCAAAGGTACATTGCCATTTTTGGACCATTGGTCCCCACTACCACCTCATCATTTCCCACTCTTCGTAATCAGCTCCCACCTCGTAGATTCGTAGTTTAACTGCTTTTTGTCCTACTCCTTATCTTTCTTTGAGTTTATTGTAGCCACGTGTGAGAGGACACCCGGTTGTGCATGTGCTGACTGAACGAAGGTGGCCAAGTTAACTGGCCACCTTTTCACTTATAAAACAACTATCTTGTAACCCTTACAATTTTTTTTTACATGATGCATATGAGTGAGTGAGCGAGATACTTACCTGTGGTTTCAATGCTATGTTGCAGTTGTCGAAGACCAGAGGTGTTGCGTTGTATATTTGTTGCATGCCATTCTTCTTCCTCCTCTTGATGTCTGCTAATGGTTTCTTTTCTTTTGCAGGTATCTGTGGCTGAAGATCTGGTGTTGCTGCTGTGGAGCTCTTGGATCATCCTAGTGAAGACCTATTGTTGTTGTGATTGGCATTCTGTGGGATAGGCCACTACGGAATTTCCTACAGGATGTCCTATAGTTGCTTCTCCTTCAGAATTATTTAATCATTTGCTTGTTGGGGCTGTGAGGATGGTGACATGGATGGAAATAAGGAGTATAAGTGTGGAGATCAAAGGATACTCAGATAATGCTCTTACTCCTCTCTGTTTCCATGTTTTCTAAGATTGGAAGAAATTGTTGAAACTAATTTTTTGTTTTGTTTTGAATGTTGAGTGCAGGAATGATGATGGTGGACAAGGTGAGGTGCTAGATCATGCATAGGGTGAATTTTAGGGACCTAATAAATCCATCATGTGCCTTCAGATTGCTTCCTGTAGGATTTCCGGGTCACCGTAATTCCTACAAGATCATCCTGTAAGTTTTCGGGGGATCCTGTGGAAAGCACAATCTTTGCATAAATCGAAGCAATGGAGTGGAAAAATGACAAAAATGATGGAGGGATGCATGGTAATGAGTGGAGAAGATGAATATATGACAAGTAGGGGTCTCCTTGGGATCCTATTTTGCTTCTTGTCTATCTTTCTCACCCACCTGCAAATGGAAATTTCATGACAAACTATATATATATATATAATTATATATATATATATATATATATATATATAGATTGAAAAACAACTAGGCTGCCTCAGAGAGGTTTTCACCCTAGTTGTTTGCCCTGGGCGCCTCAAGGAAGGTTTTCATCCATGGATCTTCTTATTCTCTTTTTCTTTTTGTTCTTTTTTTCTTCATCACTGGGCTGCCTCACGAGGTTTTCAACCCAAAGATGGGACTCAGGTGCCTCATGGAGGTTTTCACCTGAGTCCTTATTCTTTTTTGTTTTTTTTTCTCAGTGATTTGATGAGGGAGGAGTTGGAACTGTTGGGCCTTGAAAATGTCATTCATTTCCATTACACTTTCACTATTATGTCCATTATATCACCTCCATTTCACTACTATGTCACTACATTCATCCCACTTTCATTATCATTAGACCACATTTATGTTTTTCAAAACTTTATTAATTTTTAGCCTTTTTAAGTGAATTTGTGGTTAAAAATTAGAAAATAATGTGCATATGCTTATACCTAACAAGTGGGTTGAGATTGTTGACATGTGTAGGTCAAAATGAGGCTTCTAGAAGACCTTTATGTGGCACCCTAAGGCCAAATTCGAATTTTAGTGGAGAGAATCATGAGATCATGAGGATATGTGTCACATCTCCTAATTGTATTGAAACTCTAAGAAGACATGTGTCTTATCAGTTCATATTTTGATTAAGACTCTAGAGGTAAAGGGAGAGATTCATGGACTCTCATTAATGAGATGGCTTCTCATCTTTTTGTATAAATAGGAGATCTCTCTCCTTCATTAGCTTAGCTTGTTAGTCTTAGTCTTAACTTGGAGTTTATAATTCTTCTTTGATGGCTTTGGAAAGCTTTGGAGAGCTTTGTTGTACTTTGTAATTTTGAAGAATTTGAATAAAGCTTTGATGTTCTCAACATGGAAGGAGATGTGAAGTAGATGTTATGGAGCACATTAGAATGTAAGGTAGAGTAGATTTTATTTTGTAATTTTGCTTTGATTTCATTATGTCATTTTATTGCTTTCAAGATTGATAGATTAGATTTTCCATTCATGCAATTTTAATTCATGCAAGTGTGTTCAACCGGTTGATTGTAGATTAGTTTTTCTTTACATGTTTTTGCATCAAATAGTGACATGAGATTGGCCTCTCTGGCTGACTTTGTTTTTTTTAGCTTTTCAATTTCAGTTATGCTTTGATTTTAGTCTTATTTGTTTGCTGTTGTTAGTTAGTTTAGATATCAAATTCTTCATGACATTTGACGTTATCTCCAGAGCCATGGCTTAACCCCGTAAAGCTACTTGATGAGCTATCGAATTATGAGTGAAGTGATTTGATTTTACTTTCATTTTTGCAATTAGATATCAGATTCTTCATGTTATTGACATTATCTCCAGAGCCATGGCTTAACCCCGAAAAGCTACTTGGCGAGCTATCGGACTATAAGTGAAGTGACTTGATTTTACTTTCATTTGCAAGTATGTAATTTAGATATCAAGTTATTCATGTTATTTGACGTTATCTCTGGAGCCATGGCTTAACCCCGAAAAGCTACTTGGCGAGCTATCGGATTATAAGTGAAGTAATTTGATTTTTCTTTCATTTAGATATCAATTCTTCATGTTATCTGACGTTATCTCCGGAGCCATGGCTTAACCCCGAAAAGCTACTTGGCGAGCTATCAAATTATAAGTGAAGTAAATTGATCTTGCTTTCGTTAGTCTACAATTTTTGGTTTGTTTGAGTGCAATAGTTTAGATTTTATTTCTGTAATTAGATGGGCAGCAAAGACAGTGATTTCATGATCAGTATTTCATTTTTTGTTTGATTTAAGTAGCTGCATATTTACACTTTTATTCAAGTACTGATTTGAATAATAGCATGTTTTGAGATCTTTTGAAGTGCTAAGTTTTGGAAGTTACCATAAGGGACATAAACCTTGTCTTGAAATGTCTATCCATACTTGACCTTTAAAAGTATTCTTAAGACCTTAGAATAGGATTTCCATTTGTATTAGACACTTTAGGAGATCAACAAGAACAAAACCCCAAAAGAAGATAAAAACTGTAAAACAACGAAGTAAGAAAAAAGGTTAACTAAGCACATATGGTGCACCACACTTCATTAGTTTACAATATCCGGATTGATAATTTATGTAGAGCAATTTAAGACGTTAAATTGACTAGACATTTTGGCGCCATTGCCGGCGAAGTGTAATTAGGAGACCTTATTTCTTACGTCTAAAAAAAATAAAAAATAAAAAATATAATAATTCTTGAGTATGCTCTCCTCCTGCACTTTGTGTGATCTGGAGGATCAGAAAAAGAATTGCTATGTTAACAAAAAAAAAAAAAAAAAAAAAAAAAAAAAAAAAAAACAACATCATTTCAATTGAATCCAATTTAAAAAAAAAAAAAAAAAAAAAAAAAAAAAAAAAAAACTGCTTTGATAGGTTCAACTATCCAAGATTGACTGGTTATGGTTTGTAGTGGTCCTCAAAACATTGTGTCCTGTTTTAATAAGATTCTGCAAATTAGCTGCGGAATGCAGCCTGATTCCGCAGCTAACTTTGAATTCTGTAGCTAATTTCAAGGTTTAGTATGTTACAGGCATCCAATGAAGAAACTGACCACATGGGCATCTCCGGAATCATCCCAACATGGATCCTATCCTAGTCACCCAGCCCAGATTGATAAAAAAATCAGCTTAAGACTTCAGTCAAAGTCCTGTTTTTAGCATATTTTACTTGAAGTCTTTGCTGCTTGAAATTGAAAATCATTAATCATTCTTATAAAATTTCACAATTTCATAGAAGAAGAAAAAAAAGAAAACAATATATGGCTATCTTCAATCCTAGCTTTCACTGTGGCCTCAGTAGAAAATCTGCATTCCTGTTCAAGCTTTGGCCTTAAAACAAACCTGCAAAAACATTTAAAAAATAAAAAATAAAAACTTGCAATAGCCTACTCTAGATGTTTGCCTGACTCTCAGTAGTAGCAACCCAGGCGGGGAGTTGCTACTGACATTAGGGAAGATGCAGGACCTTTATGCTACAACAGTTGTTTCTATTGTTTATTCTGATCTTAATCCAATCATCGATGAAGCAACAGAGGCTATTTCTCTGTGTTGAAAATTGCAAAACAAATCCAACAGCCTCATGCACATCATAATCAATGATAGTTGAACATCACATTCTTTGAAATGAGATAGAGAAGCAGCAGCGCTTACTATCCATCTTCTCCTCAATACGCAATAAGATTTGTGTACTGTTCTTTTATCTCTGTGCATTCGTTTTTTTGACCGTCGGCATAATAAATTTGTGGATCGTTCACTCTCGCTCCGTGAAGGTGGACACCATTAGTGATAAGCACAACTAAGGAAATTACACAGCAAATCAATTCCATAAGGCCGAATGCAACAATTCGTAAAAATGCAGAACAGTAAAAATGTTAATTCAGGAAAACGCAAAACAATAAAAAATGTCAAACTTCAATTGCACAATCCGATCAAACGGAGACAAATTTGGGAAAAATAAAACACGGGTTTTTTCAGAAATAGGGTCAATTAGATAACTTAGAATTGCTTTCAGAAATTCGTGGCAGTTTAAGAGAATTTCTCGGTTCTCTGAAGCCTCTTTTTGCCTACCGCGTGAAGAAAAATAGAATTTGAATTAATAAACTGGTTGTTTGATTTAATTCGATTCTCTGGGGAAGGGAATTCCAATTTGGAGACCTAGTATGTGCTGACAATTTAACATGATTACACGTCTCCCACCTTTTAAATGTCACCCATCTGTAAACAGCAATCCTAATTGGATACAGCTCTTCATAGCCAACTGATAGATGTAACACCTGGTAACAGAAATCCTAATTGGATACGGCTCTTCGCAACCAACTGATAGACGTGGCATGGAGCTTCTTGGAATTCGATACAAAGGCTGTTCGAAAACCCACTCACATTCTGTTCATGTCTATTTCCCGTGAGTTAAACCCAAAATTGCCTCTAATTAAATTGGTTGCCTGGAACTGCCAGAGAGGAAGAAGAAGTATCAAAGTGGAATGAATTCCATGTGGGTAGTTGTGTTGTTTGTTTTTAGAATCATAGCTTGGATATTCCTGGGACTTGTCTTAAAACATGAGTTATGGCTCAGTATATGCATGCCTTAACCAAAAACAGCTAAACTCTATCAAAGAAAATGTAAAAGACCATGGTTATCTCATTCCGCAACTATGGAATTTTGGGAAATGGTTTCTTGAGAATTGTCAAATCCAAAACAAGTTTAAGTGTTGCAGTAGTTGGTCTACAGAATAATCCTCTGTACATACAAAAAAAAAATTGATGGTTGGTTGTCTTTTAGTTATAGAATGAAACCTGATTCCGTAGCTAACTGGCAATTCTGCAGCCATTTTCATACTTCTATAGGTTATAGGTGTCAAGGGACTAAACAAACCACATGGGTAGCTGAGAAAACGCCAGTACATGGATGGTGTCCTAGTCATTTGATCCAAGTCGATGAAAAAGACCCTAGTCAAAGGGAAGTCAAGGTGTGTGTTATCACTAAGTCGCCACATGTCAAAAAAAAAAAAAATTGAATCAATGAAATGAATAAGTTATTTGCTCACTTTTCTGAAGGTATTGATTAATTTTGGACTGATGATGAAAGATGAATGGCTAACTTTTTATTCAAGATTTTTAGCTACAGAAACTATGCACATTTCGCAGCTAAAGTCCAATTCCGCAGCTGTTCTCCAATTCCGTGGCCGAAAAACCTCATTGTTCAAATCAGCCTAACTTTCTCATACAAAATCAGATTTTGATGATTCAAGTATCGTTGGAAAGATCTCAACAATATCTACACAATGAGAAATCCATCATTAGAGTTTGAAATGGTAAATAATGAAATAAATCGTTGAAAAGAAGCAACATCAACTTGAGGCACTATTTCCAAAGCAGGTATAAATTCTTTTGATTTTTCCTTTGAGAACTTGTTTCATTAATACAAATTCTTAGTTTTGTGTGTAAATATCATAACTAGAGAGACTGGTCACCTCTCTCCTTTTATAATCTTACATTCCATTGGAGAAGAAGTATTAGTTTTTTTTTCAGGTTCCAAGAGAAAGGACAAATGACTACAAGATAATGGTGTCTCTCTAAGAGACCAATTTGTTTCATAAGAGGATGATCAACAACAAAGAGGAAATATGCTGATCAAATCAGATCCAAACACTTGAAAAACTTTCAGATACTATTGTCTCCATCACATCCATACTTCATAATAAACCATTCACTTTATTTCACTTCATATTTTCCATTTACATTCACATACACTTTCCATCTCTTTTTCTCCATTCATAACCCACAAATAAAAACAAGAGGCTCATTCACATGCTAATTGCCCATTTCCATTTCTACTCTCCATTGCCATCTTCCATTTTCATCTTCCCTTTCCTGTCATTTTCATTCTGCAAATAAGCCCTGCTTCAATGCAAATTAATGAGTCCATAATCCTTTGAGTCTAAGTTCCTTGTAAAGACACCTTGAGGCTTGCATGCCTTAATGGCAAGTTCTCATGCTGACAAACAATGGGAACACATTAATGTCCCTTGTTCGTTAGATCTTCTAGATGACTCGACATCAGCAAATTCATTCGTACCTAGCAAGATGTGTTTGGGCATCTTGACTCTCATTGTCATCAATGGTGAGAGTTCTCGTGTTGACTAGTGGAATCCATTAATGGCCACTAAGCCAACAATTTCCTACTATGTTCGACATCAGAACATCTTTTCACATAGTAAAAATTGTGCCAACAAGTTTTGAAGACATGAAGACTATTATGGAGTAGATTCAACAAGTTTTAGTAGAAGCAATAAAAAGTCATCTTATCTCTCTATCCATGACTCTCTTGTTCAACCACTTGAAGAAGAATATGATCAGAATTTTTCAGCCACCACACATACAACTCATCCATTCCAAAGGGTAGTAAGTGAAGGTACGGCATTTTCTAACTTTTAACCATAGAATTCCATAAAAAGCTAGAATGATAATTGTTGGAAAAACATTTCTCTTCCTCATTGCATAAAATTGCCAATACCATCAGTTAGGGGGGGGGGAAATACATTCATATTCATATCTTTCCATGTCCATAACATATTCAAGAGCTCACATACTTCCAACATATATTAATTATTACATTGCTATTATGAGCATACAATGGCTTTTGAAAAAGTGCTTAAATGATAAATTGGATACAAAAAAAATCATGGTTGTCACACAAGAACCAACCATCATGCAATCCAATAAAGATATACTTTGCAACAATAATCAAAATATCATTATGAAAAGTTCAAAGATCAAAATATGAGGCAACAAGAAAAAAATGGTTGTAACACAAGAACCAACCATGTTGCAATTCAAGTAAAACACTTTGCAGAAAAATGAATTTATCAAATGATATCATGCAAAGTTAAACCAAAGCTCAAGGATCAAAAGAGTTAATGTAATATATATTGCATGAGGACATGCAATAACTTCAGTTGGGGGGTATGTTGGGTCTTGAAAATGTCATTCATTTCCATTACACTTTCACTATTATGTCCATTATATCACCTCCATTTCACTACTATGTCACTACATTTATCCCACTTTCATTATCATTGGGCCACATTTATGATTTTCCAAACTTTATTAATTCTTAGCTTTTTTAAGTGAAATTGTGGTTAAAAATTAGAAAATAATGTGCATATGTTTATACCTAACATGTGAGTTGAGATTGTTGACATGTGTAGGTTAAAAGGAGGCTTCTAGAAGACCTTTATATGGCACTCTAAGGCCA
The DNA here is from genome assembly GCA_000404065.3 of Pinus taeda. Taxonomy (NCBI): domain Eukaryota; kingdom Viridiplantae; phylum Streptophyta; class Pinopsida; order Pinales; family Pinaceae; genus Pinus; species Pinus taeda. Next base: position 88,093 of record APFE030163615.1, read on the forward strand.
AATTCGAATTTGAGTGGAAAGAATCATGGGATCATAAGGATATGTGCCACATCTCCTAATTGTATTGAAACTCTAAGAAGACATGTGTCTTATCAGTTCCTATTTTGATTAGGACTCTAGAGGCAGAGGGAGAGATTCATGGACTCTCATTAATGAGATGGCTTCTCATCTTTTTTTATAAATAGGAGATCTCTCTCCTTCATTTGTTAGTCTTAGCTTAGCTTGGCTTTTTAGTTCTTTAGCTTGGATTTTGTAGTTCTTCCTTGATGGCTTTGGAAAGCTTTAGAGAGCTTTATTGTACTTTGTAATTTTGAAGAATTTGAATAAAGCTTTGATGTTTTCAACATGGAAGGAGATGTGAAGTAGATGTCATGGAGCATATTAGAATGTAAAGTAGAGTAGATTTTATTTTGTAATTTTGCTTTGATTTCATTCATGTATATCATTTTATTGATTTCAAGTTTGATAATTTAGATTTTCCATTCATGCAATTTTAATTCATGCAAGTGTGTTCAACCGGTTGATTGTAGATTAGTTTTTCTTTGCATGTTTTTGCATCAAATAGTGACATGAGATTTGTCTCTCTGCTGAAATTTTTCTTAAGTTTTTCAGTTTCAATTATGTTTTGATTTCAATCTTATTTATTTGTTGTTGTTAGCTAGTTTAGATATCAAATTCTTCATGTTATTTGACGTTATCTCCATAGCCATGGCTTAACCCCGAAAATCTACTTGGCGAGCTATCAAATTATAAGTGAAGTGATTTGATTTTACTTTCATTCTGCAAGTAGGTAGTTTAGATATCAAGTTCTTCATGTTACTTAACATTATCTCCGGAGCCATGGCTTAACCCCGAAAAGCTACTTGGCGAGCTATCGAATTATAAGTGAAGTGATTTGATTTTACTTTCATTCTGTAAGTATGTAGTTTAGATATCAAGTTCTTCATGTTATTGGACGTTATCTCCAGAGCCATGGCTTAACCCCGAAAAGCTACTTGGCGAGCTATCAGATTATAAGTGAAGTGATTTGATTTTACTTTCATTCAGCAAGTAGGTAGTTTAGATATCAAGTTCTTCATATTATTTGTCGTTGTCTCTGGATCCATGGCTTAACCCTGAAAAGCTACTTGGCGAGCTATCAGATTATAAGTGAAGTAATTTGATTTTGCTTTAATTAATCTACAAGTAGGTAATTTAGATATCAATTCTTCATGTTATTTGATATTATCTCCGGAGCCATGGCTTAACCCCGAAAAGCTACTTGGAGAGCTATCAGATTATAAGTGAAGGAAATTGATCTTACTTTCGTTAGTCTGCAATTTTTGGTTTGTTTGAGTGCAATAGTTTAAATTGTATTTCTGTAATTAGATGGGCAGCAGAGACAGTGATTTCATGATCAGTATGTCATCTTTCGTTTGATTTAAGTAGCTGCATATTTACATTCCTATTCAAGTATTAATTTTATCAATAGCATGTTTCGAGATCTTTTGAAGTGCTAAGTTTTGGAAGTTACCATAAGGAACATAAACCTTGTCTTGAAATCTACATCCATACTTGACCTTTAAAAGTATTCTTAAGGGCTTAGAATAGGATTTCCATTTGCATTAGACACTTTAGGAGATCAACAAGAACAAAACCCCAAAACAAGATAAAAACTATAAAACAACGAAGTAAGAAAAAAGGTTAACTAAGCACATATGGTGCACCACACTTAATCAGTTTACGATACTCAGATTGATAATTTATGTAGAGCAATTTAAGACGTTAAATTGACTAGACAGTGCTAGAACTAGATTGCAACCAAGTGAAAAGGTCAGTTTGCAGTTAGATGGCAAAGCAAGTAAGAAAACACAAGCTGTAAAGGAAAATATAAACTCAATGAAAGATTAAGAACCTGGGCAGTGTAAGACATGATGCTAAGATCTAGTAGGGAGGCTCGAAAATGAAGCAAAGGAAAAATTTTGGAGGGTGGTTGTAGTCGCTACAACACTACCTCAGTCCATCTGAATGTATTACTATCGGGATAATACAATATATTGTTGGGCATGGATTAGTTGTACCTTCATAGAACAAAGGCAGATTATTATGACAACGCCATTGAGTGCTTGGATAACAATGGAGAGCAAAGAGCCTTGCAGGGAAAGAAGAAAGCAACATCAGTTAGGATGGTGACAGCTATGTAGGCAAAGCACAATCCAGAAAAGGGTGTGTGTTATTTGCGATACATATCTCTAGTGACAAAGGTAAGGAAGTTTAGGATGCAAATGTTTTGAGTAGGTACCCGATTCTATAGCAGTTTCAAGATGTATTTCCTACAGACCTTTCGGAGTTGCCACCTCATAGGGAAGTAGACTTTTCTATTGAGCTGGTGCCAAGGGCAGCTTCGACATCAAAGGCACCTTACATGATAAGTACAATAGATTTGGTAGAGTTGAAGTTGCAGTTGAAGGAAATGTTGGACAAGGGATACTTAGGGGAAATGTGTCACCAGGGGACACACCGGTACTATTTGTGAAGAAGAAAGATGGTACTCTCAGGTTATGCATTGACTACAGGAAGTTAAACAAAGTGACCATCAAGAACAGGTATCTATTACTGAGGATTGATGACTTGTTCAATCAATTGAAGGGAGCAGATTGTTCTTGAATATTGATATGAGATCTGAATATCATCAGCGACGCATTAAAGAAGAGGACATCTAAAAGATAGCTTTCCGAACTAGCTATGGGCATTATGAGTTTGTTTTAGTTCCATTTGGTTTAACTAATGCTCTAGCTACCTTTATGTGCTTCATGAATAGTGTGTTGTGTCTGTATTTGGACAAGTTTGTTATTGTGTTCATTGATGATATATTGGTATATTCTAAAAACAAAGAAGAGCATATCGAGCATTTGGTAGTAATGTTGACATTTTTTAGAGAGCATCAGTTGTATGCTAAGCTTAGCAAGTGTAGTTTCTTTCAGATTGAGGTACATTATTTGGCACATGTTGTCTCCAAGGAGGGCATAGAAGTGGATACAGAAAAGGTAAGAGCTATCATGGAGTGGGCAGCTCCTAGGAATATGGATGAGGTGAGATCCTTCATGGGGTTAGAAAGTTATTATAGGAGGTTCATCAGTAACTTCTCATAGATCGCTTATCCTATCACATCATTGCAGAGGAAAGGTAAGAAGTTTTAATGGACAGAGGAGTGTGTGGCTAGTTTTTAGCATCTTAAGCAGTTTTTGACACATGCTCCAGTGTTAAACATTATAGATCCAGACAAATAGTTTATAGTATGTACAGATGCTTACAAGAGAGGACTTGGTGGAGTCCTTATGTAGGATGGACGAGTGGTATTCTATGTGTCATAGAAGTTGAATGAGCATGAGTAGAACTACCTGACACATGATCTCTAGTTAGAAGTGATCATACATGCATTGAAGATCTAAATGCACTATCTTCTTGGTAGGAGGTTTGTATTGATGAGTGATCACAGTGGATTGTAGTATCTATTTGACCAACTGAATTTGAATGGAAGGTAGGCTCTATGGTTATACACGACCAATGAGTTTGACTTTGAGATCAGGTATATCAAAGGTAAAGAGAAAAGGGTGGAAAATGCTCTTAGCAGACAGATAAAGGTAAATCACATAGCAGCTATGAGGTCCTACGGAATAGATTTATAGGATATGATGTTGTAGTTAGGTCAGCAGGATATCAAGTATATGGAGATTGTGCACAGGTTGTAGTAGAGTTTAGGTAGTAGTAAAAGTACATGTATAAATATAAGTACATGTAGTGGTATAGGTACTGGTACAGGTAGTGATACAGGTATTGGTACGAGTGCAGGCATACAGGATGTGGACTATTGTCTCACGACATATGGATTGGTTAGATTTAGGGACAGGATATATGTGTCAGATAGAAGTGAGCTCAAGAAGGTGGTCTTGAGGGAGTTTCATGTGAAACCATATTCAGGTCACCCAGGTTATCAAAAGATGTTGACAGCAATGAAGAAATTCTATTATTGGTTAAACTTGAAGAGAGACATTGCAGATTTTGTTGCTAGGTGCCTGGATTGTCAGCAGGTGAAGGCAGAATGTAAGCATCCAGGTGGACTGCTACAGCTGATTTTGATTCTAGAGTGGAAATGGGAGGTCATTTCCATGGACTTTATCATAGGTTTTCGGAGGACAATGAGACAACATGATTCTATCATGGTAGTGGTGGATAGGTTGAAAAAGGTAGCGCACTTCATTCCAATGAAGTCTACATTCTCAGCAAGTCATGTAGCATAGGTCTTCATGAGGGACGTGGTGAGATTGCATGGAGTTCCAAAGAAGATTGTGTCAGATAGGGATATGAAGTTCACTTCCAAGTTTTGAAAGAAGTTATTTTCTAGTTTGGGCATAGAGTTGGCCTTCAGTGTAGCTTATCATCTGCAGACAGATGGACAGACAAAGAGTATCAAAAAAATATTGGAGGATATGTTGAGGATGTATGTGATGCATCAACAGCAAAAGTGGGAAGAGTACCTTCCACTCATAGAGTTCTCTTACAACAATGGGTACCAGGAGTCACTAAGGATGAGCCCCTTTGAGGCATTGTATGGGCAGAGTGGTAATACTCCCATTAGTTGGAGCGATTCGGTAAACAGGGTCTTGGTTGGACGAGACATGTTGGTAGACATTGTTACACAGTATTTTGTAGCTATCCCTGTACTCCCCATTTCATGATCCAAGAGGACCACTACAAAGAACCCTACATGCTTTCCCATCATGAAGAAACTCCCATTATGTACCTCTTCATGAGTAGAACAATTCCCTTTTGCATCATTTCCCAAGAATCTTCCTTTCACCCCAGTTTACAAGACTGGCACTAATGACCTATTTCCTCCTCGCGCCGATTTGCAGAGATTAAAACTAGGACTAGCATCGTATGATGCAACTGAGCCTTTTCTCAGTCACACCGATCCCATTTTGGCAAGTTTTTTAAATATGCAGTCGAAGCTTCCAGGTCTAGAAGCTTCGTAACAGAAGTCTAGTAAATGGTTGGGATGGATGGAGCCGAGGAAGTTAGTTTGGGCTCCTTTCCCCTATTAAGATGGAACAAACCCAAGATATAAAGCCTCTCCCATGATAAGAGGAACCATATCCCCTCCATACAAGTTATATAAACTCCTTCTTTTACAAGCTAAACTAGTTTTAGTCTTAGTATTTTTGGAGCTTGAATAACCAGCAAGATATCATAGCTTGTAGCATTCTAATTTATGTTTGTGGAGGGAGAATAGTGTGTTTGGCTTGGTTTGAGACAAAAGGGAAGAAGCCTTAAAACTTCCATTGTTGGGGATATCCATGAGATGATAGAGCAGGTGTGGGAACCTGGATACGTCAGAGGATACCAGCAACGTCAAGGCATTGGTTGTAATCTCTTTCTGAATTTATATGAATACAACTATTGATTGATTTCCTACATTACCTGTTATCTTACATTTGATGGCTTAATATTCCTTAACCTTTTAAGTAGGTTGAATGCAATTGGTATGCTATCACGTTTGTTGTTGTTGTTTATTTGTTTGTTTCAGGTATTCGAAGGAAGGAAACGAAAGATAGCTAGAGTAAGGAAGCAGGATCAGCACCAAGCGGAATAACATTCTAAGAGGTAGGCCCTCTTCTTTGATTCTAGCTTGAGGAATTTTTCTATAGATTGTTTGTTTGTGGCTAGACCCGTTCTCTCGGGCTAGAGGAGATTTCTTTGTCTGCATTGATAATTTACCTGCACCACAAATTGGTGACCATATTGGGGATCCAATCCTCCTGTTTGATTGATTGTCATTTCATGGTTTTGTGTGAACTTTTCTAGTATCCCCTTTTCCCTTTAGTTTTCTCTGCTTTGCCTGGTTTATTGCTTTGAGTCTAAAATTTATTGTGGCAGGAATAATTTTAGCCTTTAAAAAAATTATTTTTTCCTTGAAATCCTTGGTTAGCACGTTTATTTTTCAGACAGTCGCGCCAATTAGGGTGAGTTTCTCTAAAACAGTTGCGACGACCCCCTTTTGGCACTTCTTGTTAGTTAGGAAGTCATGCCGATTCCTATAGGTGAAGATTAGGGTTTCCCCTCGATCATAACTAGTGTGTCTTTCCCTCTTAATTTCTGCCTCTTAGCTTGTTTTGCATGTGTTCTCCTTGACTGGAAAGCTTCATTTGCTTGGTCTGTGTGCTTGTTTGGTTTGCTTTGTCTTTAATTGACTTTTTGAGTCTTTAGGTGGTTTGAGGCCCTAGGGCATCTAGGTCATCATCCATTCAGCTGTTTGTGTGCTCAGCAAGTCAAATTATTGGTTAGCTGCTCCTTGCATTTCGTTTTTAGTCCTTTTATTGCTTTGATTTCAATTAAACAAGTTTGAAAAGTTTCTTTGTTGTTTAAGCGTCTCTTTTCGGGCTCAGATTACATTGCTCATCTTGTTCTTGATTGAATCATTGCATCATTAGTTTGGAAGGAATTCTCTTTTGTGCTTTGCATCTGATTGAGCTTTATTGCTTTGAATATTTTTCATTGAAGTGTTTGTGAAAGATTCATTTTGTCATTTCCTTGAAAGATACATAGTTCTAATTTGCTGAAACAATATGTTACATTAGCTAGCATCATTGAAGGCTAGAGTTGCATCATCATTTGCATCTAAAATGAAATGAATTCTCTTTACTATTGAAAGGACTACTTGAAGTGCATTTGATACGAAACATAAGAATTGGAAAGAGTTTTTCATTATTTTGTTTTTGAAAAGCGAAGTACTGAAAAGGTCATTTTGCTTTCAGATGCTTGTTTGTTGCATTGATTGTGTTTTCTACTCTCATTAGTGTAAACATTCATCGAATTGAAAGGGTTTTGTCTCATATTAGCTTCATATAGGAGTTTTCTCGAGTCACATTGATAAGGCCCGAAAACTGAGACATAATTTCAAGATAAACTTTACAATGTATTCAATTAACCAAAGGCACATTTGAAACCTAACGATCACATTTGAAAGGTCAAGGCTAGTGACGTGTTCCAGTATCTTTAAACCTAGCAGTTATAGTTCACTTCGGCACTAGGCAGCGCTAGTACGGACTTGTGCTCCCCGTACCATCTCGTATATAAAGGGAGACCCCACTAGGTTTCAATCCTTTATCCATTGGATGTCGGGTCTGCCACCTTGTAAACATGATACACCGGGCACAGCATTCGGTGAGATTGCCCACCTGTATTTCTTGGTTCATCGGGAGGTATTCTGCAGTTCATGGCTACCTAGTAATCCTTTTGCCTAGATTATCCTAAATAGTCATTTGATTTTTTTGACTCTTTAAACTAAAAATATCACCTGAGCACTTGTCCTTTCGAGCTCGTTTCAAATTGAAAGTGATAGAGTCATCTTTGCCTTTTTCTCGACTCTGAAAACATGAAAAGGCACCAGTCAATGTCTCAAAAATTTGTTGCCCACGATCACATAACCTTCATGTTAGTATTTTTCTAAACCACATCATGTGTATACCTTTAAATACATTTTAAAAGCCTTGGAATTAATCTCTCTCTTCTTATTAATTGAGACAAAGTCACCGTGGTTGAACCATCAGGTTCACCTAGTTCCTCTTCCTCTCCTCTATCTGAAAGATCATCTGAGGAGCCTTTTCATGAATTACCGCAGTCACTTGAGGACCAAGGTGTTGAACTTGGAATTGTTATGAGTATTCAACCTTTGTTATCTTGTCCTCCTCATCCCTCAAATACTGGGTCAATTTCTGACATTGGCCCGAAATCTTCGGATAATCCTATCCAAACTCCCGAGAGTCTGCCAAATCCTAAAGGTCAACTAGGACTAGTTGTTTATCCTCTAAATAGTTTGTTCGATCCTGTTGTGATATCGCCACAACATCCATACAGTTTGTACAATTAGCCGAGTATTCATTTGGAATTATCCCCTTGAACATCTTTGGTTGTTTATCATCATTTGTTTCCACCCATGGAATCAGAAGGCAAGATCCCAGTTTCCTCTTTGGGTCACTCGGAGGTTTCTGATACACACACTCCACACATTGTCGATAAGCAAGAATATCCTTTCCCTCCTGAAGGTTTCCCTTGCATGAGAAGCATTCTAACGAGTGTTCATCCTAAGTTACCGCGTAATTACGTGACTTTAGCTCAGCTAGTTTCTAGTATGCCTAGTGCCTCATCATTATATCACAACCCTATCTAGTCATCTGGCACTATGCCTACCTAAGGTACGTTCATTTAGAACCCGACCTCTCAGCCGATTGTGCATTCTGTAGTCACCTCAATGCCAGTGTAACCCACCGTTCTGAATCCTCTTGTTTCGTCGGTCCAAGTAACCCGTCCGGTTCAACTGACGGTCTCAAGTCCTGTCTCTGTTAGTTCTTTGATCCCTCTAGTAAGTGGACAGGTTGTGTCACCGCCTGGGGGGGTGGAATCTAAATGTTTCTATGATGTCTAGCACAACCAATGTGAGTGGATCAGAAACTCACATGATTGGGATGAACCAGCCCTTTTCTGGTGTCATTCCAAACCTTGTTGGTCCTGCTCAATCGAGCAATGTCCAGTACAAATAGTCAAACCCTATCAGTTCGTTTGGGCCAAGTAATGTCTAGTACCAGCAACCTTATGTGGCTTAGTTTCAATACTAACCTCCTTATGTTCCATATGGTTCACAAGCAATGGTAAATCCTCCTTATTATTGGGTTGTGTTATATTAGGTTGGGCGAACCTACCTATGGTTTTCGGTCCATGGTTTTGGACACGATGGTTTTTGGTCCATGGTATTGGATGCTTCGGCATGTATAAATATGTATTGTAACATTAAAAGGAACATAATGAAAAATCAAGCTGGTAGTCGCGGTTTTGGGATCCAGGGGAAAATCTTTGTGCATATGTGTTTTATGTGTTATGCTCTCGCATTTTTTATTTTCTTTTTTTTAGAATTCGTATGCAGGTAATTTATGTACAGGGTTAAAATCTACACTTACTTCCCTCAAGTTGGACCTCATGTTCAGCCTAGTCTATCAGCTGTGCCTGGTGGATATGACTAGATCCAATTCGGGAACTTTCAAGGTGTCACTCTGGGAATTGTCCAAGTACCCTTACAGCAGTAAGGACAGCTTTTGCGCCAACAAGGGAAACCTTCATAGCAGCAAGGGCAGATAGCATAGCAGCAAGGACAATTGCAACAACCGCAAGGTCAACACTTGCAATAGTCGTAGCAAACCTTCCAGCCGCCGATGCAGTATGTTCAGTAACCCTCCCAGCCTATGCCCTCACAAGGTCAACCTCTGTAGCCGCAGGCACAACCTTTACAGCCGCAAGGTCAACCCTTGCAGCAACAAGGTCAACCCAGGCAACAGAAACCCTTATACTCATATCAACAGGGTCAACCTTTGCAAGGGAAAGGTTAGGGTCAAATCCTACAGCAGCAGGCCCAAAATCCTTATGTCCAAGGGCTGCAAGTCCAAAACCCTTTTTTCCAGGGGTAAGAGGTTCAACAACCTTATGCCCAGGGGTAGCAGGTGAAAAATCCATATGTCCAAGATCAACAGGATAGCCTTTTAACATGTATGTTGCTTATCAGCAGCCTATGGCCAGACAGTTTCAAGGCTTTCATGGCCAGCATCCTCCTTATGGGCAAGGTAACCTACAGTGGGGGCAAAATCAAATGCCATATGGACAAAAACCTCCACTATAGGTATAAAATCCTTACCAACAGGGATGGATTCCGTAGGCTGGGCCCACTTATAGGCCTCAAATGTCATTCAATACCCAATTGCATTCTTGGCCACATTGGAATTTCTAGATGTGTTCAGACTCACAGATGATCAAATTTTTCATTCACCATACTGGCCTCCAGTTCCGTCCAAGATCCTGAGTGATTGTCTGAAGTTTGAAGGAAAAGAGAAAGAGGATCCACAAGCCCACGTGATGACATATCACCTCTGGTGCTCCTCGAATTCATATGTTGATGATTCCATTTGTTTGATCCTATTGTGATATCGCCACAGCATCCATACAGTTTGTACTATTAGTCGAGTATTCCTTTGGAATTGTCCCCTTGAACATCTTCGATTGTCTATCATCATTTGTTTCCACCCATGGAATCAGAAGGCAAGATCCCAGTCTCCTCTTTGGGTCACTTGGAGGTTTCTGATACATATACTCTACACACTGTCGATAAGCAAGAATATCATTTCCCTCCTGAAGGTTTCCCTTGCATGAGAAGCATTCTAACGAGTGTTCATCCTAAGTTATCATGTAATTATGTGACTTTAGCTTAGCTAGTTTCTAGTACGCCTAGTGCCTCATCATTATATCACAACCCTATATAGTCATTTGGCACTATGCCTACCTAAGGTACGTTCATTCAAAACCCGACCTCTCAGCCGATTGTGCATTCTGTAGTTACTTCAATGCCGGTGTAACCCACCATTCTGAATCCTCTTGTTTCGTCAGTCCAAGTAACCCGTCTGGTTCAACTGACAGTCTCAAGTCTTGCCTCTGTTAGTTCTTTGATCCCTCCAGTAAGTGGACAGGTTGTGTAACCGCCTGGGGGGGTGGAATCTAAATGTTTCTATGATGTCTAGCACAACCAATGTGAGTGGATCAGAAACTCACATGATTGGGATGAACCAGCCCTTTTCTAGTGTCATTCCAAACCTTTTTGGTCCTACTCGATCAAGCAATGTCCAGTACCAATAGTCGAACCCTATCGGTTCGTCTGGGTCAAGTAACGTCTAGTACCAGTAGCCTTATGTGGCTCAGTTTCAATACTAACCTCCTTATGTTCCATATGGTTCACAAGTGATGGTAAATCCCCCTTATTGTTGGGTTGTATTATATTAGGTTGGGCGAACCTACCTATGGTTTTCGGTCCATGGTTTTGGACGCAATGGTTTTCGGTCCATGGTATTGGATGCTTTGGCATGTGTAAATATGTATTGTAACATTGAAAGGAATATAATGAAAAATCAAGCTGGTAGTCTCAGTTTTGGGATCCAGGGGAAAATCTTTGTGCATATGTGTTTTATGTGTTATGCTCTCGCATTTTTATGTTCTTTGTTTTAGAATTCGTATGCAGGTAATTTATGTACAGGGTTAAAATCTACACTTACGTCCCTCAAGTTGGACCTCATGTTCAGCCTGGTCTATCTGTTGTGCCTGGTGGATACAACTAGATCTAGTTCGGGAACTTTCAAGGTGTCACTCTGGGAATTGTCCAAGTACCCTTACAGCAGTAAGGACAGCTTTTGTGCCAACAAGGGAAACCTTCATAGCAGCAAGGGCAGATAGCATAGCAGTAAGGACAATTGCAACAATCGCAAGGTCAACACTTGCAACAGTCGCAGCAAACCTTGTAGCCGCAGATGCAGTATGTTCAGCAACCCTCCCAGCCTATGCCCTCACAAGGTCAACCTCTATAGCCTCAGGCACAACCTTTACAACTGCAAGGTCAACCCTTGCAGCAACAAGGTCAACCCAGGCAATAGAAACCCTTATACTCATATCAACAGGGTCAACCTTTTCAAGGGCAAGGTTAGGGTCAAATCCTACAGCAGCAGGCCCAAAATCCTTATGTCCAAGGGCAGCAAGTCCAAAACCCTTTTTTCCAGGGATAAGAGGTTCAACAACCTTATGCCTAGGGGTAGTAGGTGAAAAATCCATATGTCCAAGATCAACAGGATAGCATTTTAACCCATATGTTGCTTATCAGCAGCCTATGGCCGGACAGTTTCAAGGCTTTCATGGCCAGCGTCCTCCTTATGGACAAGGTAACCTACAGTGGGGGCAAAATCAAATGCCATATGGACAAAGCCCTCCACTATAGGTATAAAATCCTTACCAACAGGGATGGATTCCACAGGCTGGGCCCGCTTAGAGGCCTCAAATGTCATTCAATACCCAATTGCATTATTGGCCACATTGGAATTGCCAGATGTGTTTAGACTCATAGATGATCAGATTTTTCATTCACCATACTGGCCTCCAGTTCCATCCAAGATCCTGAGTGATTGTCTAAAGTTTGAAGGAAAAGCGAAAGAGGATCCACAAGCCCACGTGATGACATATCACCTCTGGTGCTCCTCGAATTCCTATGTTGATGATTCCATTTGTCTCCGTCTTTTCCAATGAACTCTCATAGGTGTTGTAGCCAAGTGGTACATCGAACTCCCTCGAAGTACCTATCATGAATTTAACACTCTCGCCATGGCCTTTCTCACACATTTCCAGTTGTTGATTCACTATGAAACTGGCACCCATCTCCTTATGTCGCTCAAGCAAGACACTGCGACCCACATCTCTGATCACATCCATGAATGGAGACATTGGCGTCGCTTGATCAAGTTTGAGATTGTTGATCAGTTGTTGACCGAATGGTTTACCAAACTATTCGTCAGCAAAATTGCTAAGGACATTGCTATGGGTGGATGTGTCACTGAGGAACAATCCATCGCGTGTGCCCAGTATCTAGACCTCCTCTATTTGTAATCTAATAGGTTATATGATATGTTACCCGATGCGCCTAAACCATCATCTAATCTGGTGACATCCAAGTCTCCGGCTACACCTCATGTTGATGGAGTAATTGGTTCAGTGTCCCAGACCCCTGCAAAATCTTCTTCCAAGCAGAAGTCAGTCTCCAACATTGCTTCCAATGATTCCTCTCGCAATTCTGCTGGTCCTAGTAAAACCTCAGAGGTTCAAGTTGTCCAGTCTAGCGTAGCGAAAATATCCTCTAAAGGTAAGAAGAAAGGAAAAGGAAAAGGTAAAGTCGATGCCCTGAAACAAGGCCCTCCTAAGTCGTCTACTAGTGATGCTTCTCAATGGAAGCCTAAGTATACATGCCTCATCTGTGAGGAGGATCACTATACTGGATTGTCCCAGATGATCCGAAGTTAGTCGTTTGCTCAAAGGGACCCCAGCTATCCTAAAAGAGCCCTTTTCGTCCTTGCAGACCCAAATGGCATATCTACCCCAATCGTCCACTTCTTAAGGTTCTCAAGTGTTCATGATGAATACGCCTATCAATGTGGCTACCAGATCAAAAGATTATCAAACACCTACCCTGATAGCAGTTAAAGAGAAAGAAGGTACCCCTTCCTCTTCTATCACGTCAAGTTCTGGCCCTCTCCATATAGAGTGACCTAGTCCTGATTCCACCATTCGACCACCTTCTTGAGATGTGCTGCAAAATTCCTCGTACAATCCAAACGCTTGAGCTGCTCAGCATTATAATATTGTTGAGGATTTGGCCCAAGCAACATCAGCTATGTCTAGTCTCGAGGTCCTTCAAAGCTATCCTTCTCACCGAAAATCATTATTATCGGCTATTGGAGGTATTGATCCAACTGACTCTAATCTCATTTGTTTTGATCTGGAAAACCATGTTCTGCATTTACCTCATCAGATTTCCTTTCTCATTCAGGTGATCATAAATGAGAAAAGCATTCATAGGATCATCATCAATGAAGGTGCTTCTACCTACATCATGTATGTTTCTTGTTGGAAGGAAATTGGTTCTCCTACTCTGAACCAGTCCCCTAACACTTTGGAAGCTTTTGATGGACATGATTCGCGACCATTCGGTGTTCTCCCTAACCTTGTCATTACTTTGGAGCGAAAGACTGTTCACGTCGAAGTAGATATTTTTTACGCAATCTAAACTATAATCTTCTACTCGGACGGAATTGGACCCATGCCATGCATGTTGTAGCCTCCTCCCTTTTCCATGTGATTCATTTTCCCCATCAAGGGAAGATAGTCACAGTCGACCAACTGTCCTTCTTTTCCTCTTCCTCCTCGGATGGCAATGTTCCTTATGTCAAGCACACCGGTGCTCCTTATGAGAGTGTGGGGGCAAGAGTTTTTAAATATCCTGCCTTGATGGGTATTTTTCTGCTCTCACCTCCGCATGTTGCCTATGTCAACATGATCTCGATCCAGCCTGACCCTTGGGTCATTCCCTCACCAGAACTTGTTGACACATGGGGCGAGGTTATGCCACTCAGCCCTGCCGAAATTAACTATGTGGAGATTGTTTCAGCTTCACCTTCAGTGTCCTCTGATCATTCTGTTTCAAGTGCATCTCTCGACACGTATTCTCAATCCCCGTGGCTTGGTTCTTCGAAATCTCCCGATCCCTTAGCAAAGACTTTTCTTTCTGATGAGAGTATCATGGAAGTTATGTCTCTAGAGGAAGTACCTTGGAACGACACTCATCATTGTTACTCATTCTTGCCTCGCCCAACGGTCATGTCTACTTGTCTTAAGAACTTCTCTTCTCAATTCCCGACCCTACCACTTCAAACTTTGATCATGACTCATGAAGTTTGGTCAGAAGGGAACATGGGTAACATTACCCAAATGATGCCAATTGATATTTCTTTCAAACCTGGTTTAGTTGAAAATATCCATATCGAGGTAACTTGTTCTCCAGATGAGATCAAGATTTATACATGTTTGTTTCAAGAATTCTGAGATGTTTTTGCATGGTCATATGAAGAAATCCCTGGCATTGACCCGAGTATAGTCATGCACGAAATTCCAACTTACCCTCATGCGAAGCCCATTCGCCAACGACTTTGTCTAGTGCACCCAAGAAAAGCGGTCACCATCAAGGATGAAGCTGAAAAACTTCTCAAAGTTGGATTTATTTATCCAATCCCTCTTACAGATTGGATGTCTAATATCATACCGGTGACAAAGAAACAAGGAACTATTCATGTTTGTGTCGATCACTGTGATCTCAATCGTGCCTGTCTAAAGGATAATTACCCCACTCCTTTCATTGACCAAATAATTGATGAATGTGCTTGGAGTGAAATATTTTCCTTTGTGGATGGTTTTTCTGGTTACAACCAAATAAACATTGTGTCGTATGATCAAGATAAGATAGCCTTTATCTATCCTTGGGGGACCTTCGCATATAAAAGATCCCTTTTAGCCTTAAGAATGCTAGGGCTACATTTCAAAGAGTGATGTCTTATGTGTTCCACAAAATTTGAAACATCATTCAACCTTATTTGGATGACCTTCCCGCTCATTCACGTAAGCACCATGATCATCCTCATCATCTCCAGCAAATTTTTCTTTGTTCTAGAAACTACAACATTCGGTTGAATCCACATAAGTGTGTCTTTTGTGTCGAATCTGGACAACTCCCCAGCTTTATTGTTTCGAAAGAAGGCATTCGCCTTGATCCTATTAAAGTCAAGGCTATTGTTAATTTACCCCCTCCATCTTCGTTGCATCAACTACAGAGTCTGCAAGGGAAAGCAAATTTCCTCCGTCATTTTGTACCAAACTATGCTGACCTAGCTTCAGGGTTCACCTGGTTTCTTAAGCAAGGAACGTCATTCATTTGGGAT